>QANX01004274.1:18818-135971 GCA_003254975.1 Ochetophila trinervis | reverse complement strand
ATATATATATATATATATATGTATTGCTTATAATGTTTTTAATAACCAAATAAAAATAGTAATTTATTTTATAATATTTACAAAATATAAAATATGACAACCAATAAACAAATACAATATACCATAGAATAATTATTTATAATTAATTAAATAAAAATAGAAAAATAAATTATAAAATTATATTATACTAGCTAATCAAACTAGACTTCGAGCAGCTCTGAGAGTCAGGCTTCAGATAAAATCTATACTAAAAATTTAAAGTTTGAATACAACTTAGAAAAAATAAAAAATAAAAATTGGGCTGGTCATACTTGAGCCCTATTGAACTCATACTGAATTTGAGACGAATTTTTTTTTTATAATTAATTTTATTGAATTTTAAACTTGTAAACTTTTTTTACAACACTACAAAATAATGCATTTGACGAGAATGGGGAGGGAAACATGGACTAATGGCATAATGAAAACCAAAACAAAATATCCATGTAAATTGGAAAACCTAAAAAAGGTTTTTGAAATTAATCCAGTTCAGAATTTAGCTTAATTCCTTTATTGCCTTTAATTGTGTTTATTTTTATAGCATTTTCAAAATAAAGAAATATAAAAAAGAAAAATCATGGTGGTCATGTATATTTTGTACTCTAACTATTACATATTTCGATTATAATTTTAAATGCTAATAACATAAACTTTTTAGAAATGAAAAACAGATCACAAGGAAGATTTTCAAATTTTAGTAGCTAAAAATTTATATGCAATTGTTATATAAATGATATAGTAAATATATAATTTATAAATAATATTTAATAAATATTTTGTAGAAATTATATACTTATTTTATTAGCGTTTAATATCTTATGTGATAATGAATAAATCAATTTATATAGTATATAATCGATAAAAATGATAATGAATGACAGGGATCGAGTTTTTCTAGTTTTGGTGATTTTGTTCCACCTAAAAATCCATTAAATAGGAATCAAGTTCCTCTCTTAATAAAGTGAATGCAACACTCCACCTGAACTAAAAAGGGTCTCCGAACCCAACAACGCACTGACAATTGGACACCTTGCCTTCAAAGCAAGGAACTTTCAAGGATCTGATCCACACAATTCCCTCCTCTCTTTTCTCTCATATTCCTCCAATTTAACCATTCTAACACTTGCTCTCTCTCCCTCCACCTCCATCTCAATCTTCCAAACTTCTCTCAAACTTTCTCTCACTTTCTCTTCCCCCCAAACAACATTTTTTTCCCAGGAAAATTCTTCACCAAATGGCTATTAAACCTTTCATGATATCTTTCATGCTAATCTCAATTTTTTTCTCCCTTTTATACATCCCAACTAGATTAACCATACCCATAACCAGATTCAGGCCTGTAATTATAAATCACTTCGATTTAAACCCATTAGCCAATAATACCAAACCATACCCTGTAACTTTTGCCTACCTGATTTCAGCAACAAAAGGGGATGTTGGGAGGCTAAAGCGTTTGCTCTACGCGCTTTATCATCCGGGAAACTACTATTTGATTCACATGGACCATGGTGCTCCGGAGGCTGAGAAAAGGGAGATTGCTGAATTTGTAGCCCGAGACCATGTTTTTGGGGAAGTGAGTAATGTTTGGTTGGTTGGAAAATCTAACTTGGTCACATATAGAGGACCCACAATGCTTTCAACCACTCTTCATGCCATGGCAATCCTTCTAAGGACCTGTAAATGGGACTGGTTTATAAATCTCAGTGCTTCTGACTATCCGTTAGTCACCCAAGATGGTATGGTGAGTGGCCAATTTTTGTTTTCTGTGCTTTGTAGTTTTCTTCTTCCCCTTTCTGATTTTGCAATTTTGCTTCAGTGGGAAAGTTTTTGCTTTGGTTCTTGAAACTGCTTTGAGTGAAAAAATGTTGCTTAATTTCAGATCTGATTCATGCTTTTTCTGAGTTGCCAAGAGATCTCAATTTCATACAGCACTCGAGTCGCTTGGGTTGGAAATTGTAAGTGCTTGAATTTCATAGATATTTATTTTTTTTTACTAATTTTCTTGCAAATTCTGTGCTCTTTTTTTCTCTACAGTTTATTTATGCATTTACTTTTTGCAGCAATAAGAGAGGCAGACCGATTATAATAGACCCTGGACTTTATAGACTGAATAAATCAGAGATCTGGTGGGTTATCAAACAGAGGAGTCTCCCAACTGCTTTCAAGCTCTATACAGGTTTTTTCCCCTAATCATCTTATAATTAAAAGCAGATCTTAGTTAAATAAGAAAACTTTTACTTATATATCCATTTATAGTTCACTGGCTCCACCAGTTTTGTTTTACATTTTCTTAATTTGTTTGCCTTTATTTTCTTTCCAAATATATTTATAACCTTTGGCCGAAAAGGGGAAAAAAAACAAATGTTAATAACCAACATTGCATTTTTTTAATATATATATTTTTTTTCAACCAAAAAATANTTGCATTTTTTTAATATATATATTTTTTTTCAAAAAATAAAAAACGTTGCATTTTTTTTAATTTTTTAATTTTTTTGCTAAAAAGCATTGCATGTGAATCTCTGGAGAGACAGCACACTTATAAAGGTACCTCAGTACATGGCACAAAGTGTTTCAGTGATTTGTTTAACCAAAAAAAAAAAGTGTTTCGGTGATTTGTTTGTTAACTACCCCTTTATGCTTTCTTTGCTTATCTAATTGGGCCCAATGTTGTAGGTTGTTCAAACTTTGCCCCTTTTGTTTCTAAATTTTTGTTATAGCCTTGATAAATCTTCAAGTTACTACAATGTGAATTGCTTTGGGAGAAAAAATAATATTAAAATGTCAGAAATTTAGGGGCTTTCTTACTTTATCAGTGGGTTTAGTTCTGGGGCCTTCGGGGCTCTATTGTCAAATAGATAATAATGATTTTTTTTTTTTGCTTTTTAAATGATATTCAAAAGCTTGTGGCTAAAAAAATAAAAACCACAAATGACGAAGCGATTGGAAAAGAATGATTCTTCCATTATGATCAAATTACAGCTGTGGCTCCTCAATTGGAAGGACAAATTGTTTATGTTCAATTATAGTTGGCGAGCAAAATTAACACTTCCAGATGGTCCTGAGGTTCTTTCAACGAACATAAAACAATTTGGAATTTATTTTTATTATTTAAATAAAATTTGATCTTAGTGTCGATTATTCAATAAAAGTTTGATTAAAAAAATGAAATAGGATATCAAAACTTAGATTACTAGTTAGTACGTGATAATTCTAAATAAAACTCTCTAAAAAGAAACATGTTGTTTATAAGTTAAATAAAATCAAGGGTATATTACATACCTATCCCCTGAAGTTTTTCTAAATGAAAGTTAAATCTTTGAAGTTTGCTTAAATTATAATATTTCCATTTTGAATTTTTTTTTTGTTAAAATTAACTGGATAGGGTCATTATAATATTTTTGTACATTTGATGCACTAAGACACACTGATACTGACATCTAAATTACATCTCTTTCATTTCTATTTGTTTTGCAATCACACTCCCTACTAACTAATTTTTTCAATTAATACAAAAATGTATTTTTTTTTACCAAACTTAATTAAAAACATTGAAATATATATATATATACATATTTTCTTTTTAATTACAAATTAAAAGTCAAAAATTTTATATCTAAAAATATTATACATATATATAAGCATTTGTTATAAAATATACTTGTTGGGCTCCATAAACTCCCCAATAAAGATATTTTTATTTATTTTTTTTTTGAATTTAAAAAAAAAAAATTTTGCTTTGGATTTTATAATATTTAGACTATTGGGTAAAAAAAAAAACTAAAAAAAAATTGATATACAAAACACAACAATATAATATGTTTTAGTATTTTAGTCATATTTTTTTGTTTTTTTTTTTGTAGTTAAAAAACTATCTTTATTCTAGAATTTTTCTCTATATATAAGATTTTGCTATAAAACTCACATGTTGGAGTGCTTATAGAGCTTAATATATGGTTTTTTTTTTTTTTTTTGAATTTCGTTTCTTAGTTCTATTTTTAAAATCCAAAGCCAAATTTTTTTAGTTCTATGTATATATATATATAGGAATTTGCTAAAAAAAAAATTGGCTTTGGATGGTAAAAATAGAACTAAAAAAATTCAAGAAAAAAAAAGAAAAAAAACCTATTTATTAGGCTCTATAAGCACTCAAACATGTGAGTTTTATAGCAAAATTTTACATATAGAGAAAAATTATAGAATAATGATATTTTTATTTTAACAATAAAAAAAACAAAAATATATTATTAAAATAATAAAACATATCATATTGCTAGATATATTGCTGTGTTTTGTACTATAGCCTGATAAATGTACTTTTTTCTTTATATTTTTTCTTTTACTAAGAGATAATAGATCTATTAAGAGATTTTATGGTCAAAAGTATTATTATTACAAAAGCAATTTTAGTATCCAATATATAAGTGCCATATTTTATTACCAAAATATAATGGACTAAATTTAAAATAATTCAATTTAATAGGGTTCAATTTTAGTCTTCAAAAAGGTTCTAGAGGACAGCTTAAATAAATTTCAATCTATACGAAGACTGGTAATTACCATCTCAAAATCTAAATTTAATTTTAAAATGTCTAAGTCATTAAAAAAACAGAGCTTAGCATCAGAGTTAGCGCTTCAGACAAAGATATTGGATTCGAATCTCCCATTTCTAGTATAAAAAATAGTATTAATAATAAAAAAAAAAAGAAAAAAAAATATTTAAGTAGGATCTTTATTTTTGGTTTGGTCTAATCAAATTTTGCTAAATTTAACGTAAGGAGAAATATAAAATCCTTATTAACTAACTGTTAACACCTGCAGGTTCAGCATGGGCAATCTTATCAAGATCTTTTGCTGAGTATTGCATAGTAGGTTGGGACAATCTTCCAAGGACTCTCCTTCTTTACTACACAAACTTTGTTTCATCTCCTGAGGGTTACTTCCAGACAGTCATTTGCAACAGCCAAGACTATAAAAACACCACTGTAAACCATGACCTCCATTACATTACTTGGGATAATCCTCCGAAGCAACACCCAAGATCTCTTGGACTCAAGGATTTCAGAAGAATGCTTATGAGCAACTGGCCTTTTGCCAGAAAATTCAAGAAAAACGATCCGGTTCTTAACAAAATCGATCGAGATGTTCTTAAGAGACGACGAGGACAGTCCGCTTATGGAGGATGGTGTCCGGGGAATGGGAGGAAAAGTAGGTTGTGCACTGGTTTGCAAAGCAACTATGGTGTTCTAAAGCCTGGACCAGGGTCTAGAAGGTTGAAAAATTTATTGACAAGGTTAATATCCCCCAAGAATTTCCGAAGGCAGCAATGCAGATAATTTTTCAAACCTAAATATTCAATATGTTGTGTGATAATGTATTGGCCAATTTTTTTAAGAATGCAAGGTTTTATATAATATGGAGGGAAATATTAATTAGGTTGCACTTAGATTGCATTTTTCAGACTTTTGTGCAATTTACATTTGTAAAAGCTGTACGAAATCTTCCTGCTATAATATATACATTTTGAGGAAAGAGCAGGTAGAAATTTAGTTTTTGCATGTTTCGTAAAACAGAGTTGGCCTATTTGCCAAAAGAAGAAGAAGAATTAAGGTCAATTTGGTCTAATTCCATTTTCTGTGCCAAGTTTAAGAAATTTACCATCTCCAAAAATTAATTAAAATTTGTCCCCAATCACTAAAAAGACTATTGTTTATTTTTATTTAAGGTATCATTTGGTTACATATTAGATGTTGTTTAATAATATGGTTTGTTTTTAGTTTTGGTTTTTTATTTTATATTTGGCTGTGTATAATTTGTTTATGTCAAATGTCAATTAACAGTAGTTATAGTTTGTTAGATATTTTAAACAACTAAAAACTTAAAAGGAAAAAAAATCAAAAACCAAAAACCAACACAATTTGTAGGTGTGTTCAATTTGGTATTTATGTTTTTTTCCCTTTAATTTTATAGTTAATTTAGATGCCTAACAAACTTTTACTTAACACAATCAAAATTACACAATTAGGTAAACTTGACAACGTACCGTATCATATCGTGTTTGTTTTAAAATTTATTCATCTAAATATGTCTCGTTAAATTTTTGTATTGATACATGTAAATCTAAACTCACGAAAAATATGTCCGGGTTCGTATCGTGTTAAAATAAATTTCGTGTTCGTGTCATATTGTATCGTGTCCATGTCAAAAAAGAGAAAAAAACATAAATACCAAATTACACAATTAGGTAAACTTGACAACGTACCGTATCATATTGTGTTTGTTTTAAAATTTATTCATCTAAATATGTCTCGTTAAACTTTTGTATTGATACATGTAAATCTAAACTCACGAAAAATATGTCCGGGTTTGTATCGTGTTAAAATAAATTTCGTGTTCATGTCATATTGTATCGTGTCCATGTCAAAATTTATTCACAAAAACTCTACTTATTAAGCTTTTGTGTTGTAATATATAAAACTAAAATTTGTGAAAATTTGTATCGTATTAATATAACTTGTTGGAATTTGCCAGGTCGACAATTAGGAAGAGAAAATAAAAAATCAAATCTAAAAACCAGTTATGTTATAAAACAACACTTTAATTTCTGATTTTGTCTATCTAATTGTGTATAATATGATTATTTTAAATATTTATTAGTAGTAGTCAATTAGACATTTTAATGAATTATAAACTTAAACCAAAAAAATTAAATTAAATATAAATTTAAATTGGTTTTCAATTTGATATATATGTTTTTTTTTTTTTAAATGGCCATGCATCCCAGGACTAAATTCTGAACTTCAGTAAGTTCAGGAAGTGGTGAAAAGATTCACATCCTTGAAGATTTTGCATCCAGCAATGCTTATCTGCAAACCATTGTGATTAAAACCTTTATTTTATTAATACTTCTACTAGTCAAATTTCATATACATTTAAAAAAAAAAAAAAAAATTGATGTTACCATTTTATGAAATACTGGGACAGTGGGTGAGGCAATCACTAAAGCATTATTAGGAGCAAGGGATGCTATGCTTATTAGGATCCCACATCATTTTCGTTTGATGGGAAAGGCTTCAGGTGTGGCAGTATAGTCCTCTCCTTTGTTGGATGATTATATATGTTTATATTTGAAATGAAGGGTAGAATTCTGTAGGTACATATTCTCTTTTTTCACATGAGTTGAAAATGAAAGAGTTGAAATTCGACAGCAATTTATCTGATAAAATAACAAATTTGCCATTAAATTGTCCGGACGGCTGAATGATTGTTTGTGTTGCATCTTTTTTCCCTTTAACGTATATAGAACATTAAATAGAAGAAAAAAAATTAAGAATAAATGTATTTTAGTATTTTATAGTTTGTTAAATTTGTATATTAGACTTTTAAGTTTTAAATGTATCATATTAAGCTTTAAATTTACATTTTATGCCACATTAAGCTTTCAAAATTCAAGTGTATCACATTAAGCCTTCAATTTACATTTTATGTCACATTAGGTCTTTAAATTTCAAAGTGTATAATATTAATATTTCAATTTATATTTTATGCCACAATAAACAATTAATGTACTTTAAAACCTTCTAGAATCTTTATTTATTTTTAAATAAAAAGCACTACAATTAATTTAAACATTTAATACTCTCTATTTTGTAAAAAATTACAATTTAGTCGAATTAAATTAAATTTAACAAAATCTGTTAAATGCAGTATAATAATTCTAAAACTACTTTCTTTTACCAATTTTCTAAAATATTTAAAAAAAATATTTTTTATTCCTCTAAAAAAAATTATTCATTGTAAAATAAAAAGATTTCATTATGAAAAAATATAGGATTAAATAAATTTTCATGATAATTTTTTTAGCAATTTAAGATACAAAAATAGCATGATGAAAAATATATAAGATAAAAAATTTCATGATAATTTTTTTTAATCAATTTAGGATGAAATAAAAAGTTTTAGGTGAAAAAAAATCACATGATTTTTTATTTATATTTTTGAAAATTGACAAAAAATTGTAAATTAGAGGTTTAATGTGTTACATTTAAAATTTGAAGACCTAATATGACATAATATAAATTGAAGGCTTAATGTGATATACTTTAAACTTGAGGGTCTAATGTGGCATAAAATGCAAATTAGAGGTTTAATGTGTTTTTACATTTGAAACTTGAAGGTCTAATGTGCAAGTTTATTAAACTTCAAAGTACTAAAGTGCATATATCTCAAAAAATTATTTTGATTAAATTATCGACTAATACCATTTCCATTGTACAATTTGATATTGCTATTTTGACTACTAGGCCGCCATCATAAGGCAGAGACTCTTGGTTACAATAGTTTAAAATAAAGGATAAAGTTGGATCGTTACCGACGTATTGACTTCAGTAAGCTCTTTAAAAATAAACAAGAATTTTCTGCATAAAACTTTTTAATTTTATATAATTTTTTTCTATAACATGTAATTTTTTTTTCTGTAATTTATTTCCATAATATATAATTTATTTCTATATCATATAATTTATTTTTATAATATGTAATTTTTATCTATATTATAAATATATTTTTTTCTATATTATATAAATTTTTTAAAAAGATTTAAGTGAAACCATTCAAAAGTTTCACTTGAAATTTTCTCCGTTACCTAGGTCACTTCAAACCATTCAAACCTTTTTAGCTAGTGTCATCGGCCTTTTGTGGGCTACTCAACCGAATATAGCATTGGTGAGCCCAAAGACTCCAGTCTCGTTTAAAGTATATGTTATCTTATTTGGTCTCAGTTTCATCCTTTTCACAATCCTTTAATATGGATCTCTTATGAATTTTTTGAGCTTTTTTGCCATGCGTTTTGTCACTTTGTCATTTTCCTTCCGGACAGATTTATGTTCTTTGGGAATGCTCCCTCTTTCTTTTCAGTCCTTTGTCTACTCTGCTTGAGTTCATCTCGGATTCACTTAGCTCCTTTTTTTTTTTTTTTTTTTTTTTTTTTTTTTTTTTTTNTTTTTTTTTTTTTTTTTTTTTGGGATTAGATAATCCACCTTTGTTGCCTCGTCCACCAATAGATCCATCACCATTTCCATTTTTCTTGTTAAGTCTTTAAGATTGTTAAATGTTATGTTCGCCTATGGTGACTTCATCTTTCTCTGATTTGCTCCTCCGTTTAGACTTTTATGAGACTTATCTCTTTTGTAATGAGCTCATTCTTTCCTTTCTGTGTTCAAGAGGTGTATTTAATTTAGAATTTGTTGGATTTTAAAAGAGTTTAAAAGTCTAGAGCTATTCAATTCAGAGTTCAAATAAGTTTACAGAAATCAAGAGGTATTCAATTCAGATTTTAATGGATTTTATAAAAGTTTATTAAAATCTAGGTGTATTCAATTAAGACTTTATAGAAGTCTTTTAAAATTTGAAGGTATTAAAAAAGTTATTGATTTTAAAAGATTTTAAAAAATGATAGATTTTAATGGATTTCATTGGATTTTAAAAGGAATTTTATGAAAGAAAAACTCTAACTGAAATCCCACCTATTTTCCATGGATTTCATTGGATTTTTATAAATTCTATACAGAATCCATAGAATTCTATAAAAATCTATGAATTCTTTTAAAATCTACAACTCCATTTAAATCCATTAAATTCTGAATTGAATACATCCCCCTTAGAATTCCTTTGCGTGGTCACATTTCCTCTTTTATTTGTGCAATGTTTCTAGTGCTCACCATTTCTCCATTGATTTGTATCAAGGCTCTTAATTTTGTGGTCATGGGTTCGAGTCTCATGGTGGACAACTGTTTGAAAATTTACCATCAAATTGTTGCTTCCAACTTAATTACTTTTCCATACCACTTTTGCAACTATAAAATATAATTTGTACCATAAATATAACTTGGAGTTATTCAATTTAATATTGGATTTATTTCAAATGTTATTTTGAATATTAGATAAGAATAGCTTTATCCTATATTGTTTGAAGATAAAAAGCATATGAGATTTCTCAAGTATAAATAAAAATCTTGGAAATTAAAATTTGCAAGAGTCTCACATCAGAAAAACAACAAACATCTTTGAAACTCCACCTTTATGAATAAAAACCTCACCAACATTTGAAGCGATCCCTTAAAAACACACAACTACAACATAGACTGCTTAGTTGATTCTCGTTAGAATTTACTTTAGCTAGCCAATTGTTCTTAGTGTGTTGTTAGTTGAAATTTTATTTTAAAGTTTTTTGATTTTAAAGGCATTTGTAACTTTTTAATTATATTTTTCTCTATAATTAATACAATTGTTTGAGTAGTTTGATTCAGTTGATGCATCTTTTCATTTTTTTGAACTGTTACAGGTTTGAAGTGGCACGCTCGCGCACTAGGAGACGACATATAGTTGAGATTTATTCCAACATATCTTTTTTGCACGCTCGATGGGACCATAACAATTTCGACTGAGAAGATTGTGCAGACTCGTTCAAAGACTCATGAACTCGACACCCACATCAATAGCATCCAAAATGTGTCGCATGAATATGGACATGAAGAGGAAGCCAAGAAGACTCCAGATGTGACGGAGATGTCCACCAAAGAGTCGATCTGTGAACTATCCCAGGAGCAGAGGAGAATCACAGGAAGATAGAGACATTTTAGGAGACCCATCATCAAATGTTATAAGGCATTATGGAATTGCTGCGCTAGTACATGCAGATGGCTTAAGCTGCATCAAGTGGCGCAAGGTCGACTAATGGCCAGGATGAACAACAGGTGCATGCCTTTCATGCCATACCCAATGACAACACGCCAAGGATTGAGGCACTATTCTTTTAGGTTAGGTCTAATGGAAATGATGCAAGGATGGTTATACCTGAACGACAGATCCAAGCTTACATTCCCTCACTAGCTAGGAACCATATTCAGGGAGGGGGGCATGCTGACAACCAAGGCCAGAACGCGAGAGATGGTCAGGAAAAATAGATGATGCAAGCTTTTTAGGATGTACCTAACGTACATGGAGGGAGAGCAGACATTCAGCCATATGTTAACTTGCCAGCTCGGAACCAGATTCATGGCGGAGGACATGCAGAGCACTTTGGACAAAACTTTAGGAATGGACATTATGAGGTTGGCGCATATCAGAAAGACTTCCACACCCTGACACAAAGGCATGGACAAAATTGGATGAACAACAGCCAATGAGGCTTTCGAGACCATGATCCAAGAGATGATAAGTCCTGCATTCAGAATAACTGGACGCCCGTCTTATAAAAGGCCTTACCTCGACACTGTCGATCTGATAAAATTTCCTTGGAGATTCAGGTTTTATGACTTCACCATATTTTCTGGTGAAGAGAAACAATCCACCGTGGAGCACATAGGCTGCTTCACTAGCTAATGCGGAGAAGCAGCAACCAATGATTTTTTGACTGTTTACTAATTCTTTGATAGGTCTAGCTTTCACCTTGTACATCAATTTGCAGCCAAACTCGATCCATAGCTAGTAAGAATTTGAGCAGAAGTTCCACAAACAATTCTACAAAATTGAACCGGAGATCTCCATGACTGACTTATCATGTTAGTGACAGATGAAAGGAGAGTTAATATAGATGTTCATAGCTTGATTCAAGAAAGCGAGGATCGGATGTTACCTTGACATACTAGAAAGGGAGTTCGTCAAGTTAGCACAAGGCAGACTAAGCTACAAGCTCCGAAAAAAGTTCGAGGGGACAGAGTTCCATGGCATGTTCGAGTTGGTCTCTCGAGTAACTTGGTATGAAAGCATCTTTAATGAGGAGTATCAGAGAAAGAACTCATCTAAAGGGTCATACTCCAAGGACTTAAATACTGAAATTCACTTGGTGGAGTCTGATAACCAAGAAAGTGTTGAAGAAGCATATGAAATTAAGGCGAAAAAAGTAGTGGCCACCCGTCCGTACGTTTATAAAGCTTTGGCGACACCAATAAAGAACTAGAAAGCTCCTCAACTAGTCATGGACACAAAGATTAATCAGATCGAACCGGAAAAGGTCTACACTTTCGACATCTCCAAAGCTAATCAGATTTTTGACCACCTGCTAGCCGATAAGGTAATTAAATTACATGGTGGCCATATCCTGCCAACAGTTGAAGAGATGAAGAAGCCATACTGTAAATGGCATGGCATCTGGTCACATTACACTGTCAACTGCTTGGTCTTCAGGAATGCTATCTAGGCAATGATTGACAAAGGACATTAAAGTTCCCAAAAACAAAGAAAGGAGATAATGCAAGTGGACAACAACCCTTTCCCATCAGCTGAAGCGAACATGGTTTTAACCAACATTTCAAACTTAACGAGACCCAGGATCAAGGTAGAACATATACATCAGGCGAACGAGCATGGAAGAAAGATATCAAGCTTTGAGAGGAGTATTCGACCCAAAAATTTGAATCATTCACTAAGCTGCTTAGTACCCGATGCAAGAATAAAGCCAAACATGAAGGAAATAGGCATCTTATAAGAAGTTAGAACAAGCCACCGACGAAAAGTGAAAGCTAAAAACCAGTGTTCCAGAGCTTAGGTACAAGGATGCAGGACAGACACAAAGTGTGGAACAGTTGACACCAAAGGGATCAAGCCGAGCTAAGAATCCATGTCACTTTTTCCAGGGACAGCATGACAAGATTGGTTTTGCAGAAGATTGAGAAGCCAAAGAATTTTAAGTCACTTGCTATGGAGGTAGATCATTGGTATTGTGCAAGATATAAGTCCTATCATTCGCTTACCAAGATCCAAAAGAGGTGGATGCAGCGATGACATACTGAAAGTCGAATAACAGCTCGATCAGAAAACCAAAATGATGGTAACGTGCCAAATGATTTGAAATCATATCTCAACGACCTGGATGGAAGACTTGAGGTTGCAGCTCTATCCAAGAAAGTTGACACCTTATCTGGAGCTCCACCAAAGAAGAAACTCGTAAATAGATGGATCAAAATGCAAAGTGCAGAACATCATTTGTGCTTGAAAGACATGGACAATAGTCTAGTGAAAAAATACATGGTGTTTCTTCAGCCGTCAAGTCATCAATGATCAAATTTGGAACCATGGATGAGATGATAGTCAACGCAGTTGTCGTCTTGCTTCTGTAATTTGGATTTTAGTTTGACCAAATTGGCATGATAGAACAAGAACGTCATCCAGTAGAACTAATGATCTAAATAAAAATTCGGACACAGTGCAGTATGTCAAATCAGATGTCGAAGGATATAATACTAAGGGCAATGCCCTACAAATGTAAAATCAACAAGTCGAAAAAAAATTATGCCAAAAATCTACACGGTCATTTATTGTAAATTTAGCTGGCTAATTTAGGTTGCTCTTAAGGCTGAGTAGAAGAACTCGGCTAAACCTGAAAATCCACATTCAACCTACTCAAATAAATGTAATATGTAGGTATAGTGGAAAGTAAGCAGGTCAAAAAACTGCTAGTTCACTAACCGTAAATGACCGTAGTGACGAGGTGGTCCAATATAGATTGAATCCGTCGCTTTCAGAAAATTGGATGGATGCAGTTAAGCCAGGGAAGCAATAGAAGAAGCCAGAGAAAGGAAAGGGAATTCTAAAAAATAACCAACATCATCGTCGAAAGAGATCAAACATGTCAATAAACGCATCGGGCAATTCATATATATCAGATAGATAAATTGAGGAGTCTCCAAAAATCCAATAAAATGATAGCATGACAAAATAAATGGATCGCAAGGTGGACTCCAAAATCCTTTCAAGAGATACAATAATGAATGTTCATGCGATCCATCCATGAAAACCATGAAGTTCAATTTTGAAGTGTGACTGGCCATAAGCTTGGAAGTTTGTATCCACATAATCAAGTTGGGGCCGAATAACTAAAAAATAAAAATAAAAATTTGGCTCATTTTGGGATTAAGAGATTGCATAAAATGTCAGCTTGGTGGTTTAAAATCCTATGGAACTTGGTCATAATGTGCATGTAACCTACGTGGACATTAATTATGAAAGAGTATTGTTGAAGAAATTAAGGCTTAACAGGTGGCTAGATGGAAGACTAACCTGGAACGGGCATATGTGGATGAAAATTTTGTAGTGTGCGGCATGGAACCTAGGAGCTGAGATAAGGTATCAAGCATCTTATATTGCAAACGAACATTAAGGGATATGTATATATATATTTGAGTATCTATGTGCAAATATAAATTGAGAATATGCTTGAAGCACAATGAATTATAGAAGTCCATGGTCAAAAGAGTTGCATGGAAAGAATTTTAGAGCCATAAATTTAATTTCTAGAAGCATTAAAAAAAAACACTTATTTGCCCGACTAAGGTTTAATGTACACAGACATAATGGTTCCTCATAGAGATATATTTAGCTAAATATGGATGCATGTAAAGTGGCATGGAAGGAGTTGGAAATAGTCTTTACAAAATCAAGATGATTGAGGATACTATGTTCATATACTGAAAATAATAAAAGCGATCATATACTTACTTGAAGGATTGAACATCATGCCGATGCCATAGGCGCTGGAAAAGCTATCGGACATTAAAAGATGGAACCAAATGGAGATAGGATATATATTTTGGAGATTTTATTTAAGAGGAAATCATGGAAGTGCAATACATAAAACACCAAAGCATAGCTTGATAGCAAGAAGACTCGATGCTAAAATTGGAACTGCTGCTAGGAAGTGAGGAAACTCACAATAAAAGTTGTTGTCGCATGCACCAAGGTAACACATGAATTGAAAGCCATTCAACCAGTTTTCATGGGAGTTCAGAGCATGAAAACTACAAGGAAAACGTGCATAAAAGAAACATATGAGTAAGAAGATGCATTTGAAGGTAACAAAGAAGAAGGTACTCATGATTCAAAGGTTTATGTTTGCACCAAAATAATGCACGGGATTTAAGAAGATTTTGGTGTGGAGAAATTCTGTCCAAGGGATCACAACTACAAGAAAAAAAAATAAGACAATTGTAATAAAGAGACGACATTAGTGGAATTCACGGATGCATGTAACAGAGGACCAAACTTACAAGAAAAAACAGTGGGCTGCTAGTTGAGAAGATTGATCATATATCATCTCAATTTTTTATTTTTGTTTTTTATGGTATGAGTATGACATTCTTTAGCATGTTTCATGGGGAATTTCTTTTCGAAAATTGGTTGTACATAGATATATATATATATATATCAAAGTAAGATAAATTGGATCTAATTTATCGGTAACTTAAATGAAAAAACTTGCAAAGTTTTCCACGCTTTGAAAATATCATAGCAATGTTGGGTGCCAAGAATGGAACATGGAAAACTAAATCTTTGATTACATTAGATATTCTCACGAAACTTGGAGACAGTCTTGCGGAAAAAGGATAATCACAATAGCTTGTTTCCATCTTTTTAATGGTAATTATTTAAAAAAAAAAGGGTGATTAAGCAATAGAGATCGAATGCAACTGATTTTGGAGATTTTTATGTTTTAGAAAGAATTAGTAGATTTTATTATAACTATGATAAGTTTGGAGGTGGAATAATTAATATGGGCACAAGTATGATTTGATGTATCTCAAGATTGGGATGGAATTGACAAAGGAGATATAGTCTTAAAACATTTTCATGTATGGAATGAGAAAATTGCCATATATTTTGCATGGAGCCTGTGTGATTCATAGGACACTTCAAGTAACATTATTGTATCACGTTAGTAGAAGTAGTTCTCTATGCATGATGCGCATTTGAGAGGCCTAAATACAAGTGGGTTTTCATGGACATGTATTTGGTATGCATGAAAACTTGGATGTGGTGGGGTTGGTAACCTGAACCTAAAACCAAGACCCAAGATGATTCAATATTGCTTTTCAATTTTATTTTCTTAAATAAAATGACACAGCAATGAGGGCAATGTTTTTACCATAAATATAATTTGGAGTTATTCAATTTAATAATTTATTTATTTTAAATGTTATTTTGAATATTGGATAAGAATAGCTTTGTCCCACATTGTTTGAAGATAAAAAGTATAAATAGTTAGCTAGGAAATTAGAATTTGCAAAGAGTCCCACATCAGAAAAACAATAAGTATCCTTGAAACTCTACCTTTATGAATAGAAGCATCACCAACATTTAAAGTGGTCATTCGATCAACATACAACTACAACATAGACTGCTTAGTTAGTTTTTGTTAAAATTTACTTTAGCTAGTCAAGTGTTCTTAGAGGCATTTGTAACATTTTAATTATATTGGTCTCTATAATTAATACAATCGTTTGAGAAGTTTGATTCAATTGGTGCATATTTTTTTTAATTGTTATAAGTTGAAGTGGCAAGCTCACGTATGAGGAGACGACAGATAGTTAAGATTTATTCCAACAAAAATGGAGCCAACTTGATGGCTCTCTCACACTTAAGTTAACCATTTTAATTTTTAAAAGTTTTCTAGGAATTAGTGATGGCTAGGGTTTATGGCATACCTAGATATGTGGGCTTGTTTTCCTATTTACAGGGCATATGAAGTTATTCCCTGAATGCCACTTGTTAGGGTTTAGCTAAAACCTTGAGCTATATCTTTTTTTTTCTCGCTAATTTGACTAAAGTTACATGTTTTTGACCATATTGGTCAGTCATAGTGACGAGCAAAACTATGGTACTCTAATACCTCTTTTAATATACATGTGGATCGCACAATTTTTTCCATAGTGAGATACGTCTCTTGGCTCGACTTATATGGATTGGGTTTTTATGGATTGGTAGTTATTTGGCTGATGGTCGAATTCCAAAGGTTGTACCATGTGTTGGTTTTATTCATACCTATCTTTCTCTTGATTTGATGGTCCTTTATTCTTTCGTACATTTTCCGTCCTAGCTCGTGAACTAAAAAGCTTTAATGACTATTTACGGAATTCCAAAAGTCTACTATAACCTACATATCTATATTTCTATGTTAACCCATGTTACAACTATCACTGTAGTAATGTATATTGTTTGTTCACTTGATCGTTTATTATTCAGTTTTACAAGTTGTTAATTAAAGATGTTATTAAGTAACACGCTCTATTTGTTATGTTGTTTAATACTCTCAGAGTATAAAATACTTGTAATCAACTTTTGTAATTTAGTTTTTGCATCTAAGAAATTCTACAGATTCTTTTTCTTCATTTTCTTTCTTGCTTTACTTTCTTGTTCCTTTAAGCTTTGTTTACTTTTTCTTCTTTCCTTGTAAATCTAACTTCGTATCAAAGCTGTTAATGGCAGAATCAAGTACAATTCTTACTATCTCTCTTTTTCCTAGATCAATTACCAGACTCGGTGACTCTAACTTCTTTGTCTGAAAGTTACAGATCATACCTATGATCAAAGGCTACCGACTTACAAGATTTCTACAATTTTCTTCCTATGGTGAGCATGACAATAACTGATCGAGTGATTTCTTAGTTTTGGATGTCAATAAAGAAAGTTCAAGTCAAGATCAAGGCCGAGAAAACTGGGAAATCCAAGATCAGTTCCTTGTTGGTTGGCTGAGAGGAACAATTGTCAAAGAGGTAATTGGGCATTTTCTTGGTAATGATCCTACCCACAGAACAACCATTGTTAATAGGTATGTTGCTCCTTCTCTGAATCGTATGCTCCACTATCATAGATTGCTTCAAAACATGAAAAAGCATGGATTAATTGTTGATGATATCTTCTTAAGATGAAAGTTTTAGCTGGTAAACTTACAGTATTGAAGATAATGTCACTGAAAAGGATTTAGCCATGTATTTTTTGGGAGGACTAGATTCAGATTTTAAGCCTATTTCTACAATACTAGCAATTAAACCAAAACAATATAACTTGGAAGAAGTAAAACAATATCATTACTCTTTTTTGAATCTAGTCTTGAGGAAGATAATTTAGTTGTTAATTTTGAGTTATCTCATAGAGCATCACATCTAGTTTCAGAAAGTTTACCTATTAATCATGGAATGTCACACTCTAATTCTGGTACATCAAAGCCATGTTCGTGTGAGAATCATTCTTCAGGGTTACATAATCAAGTCCTTGTTGTTTGTGGTCATTCAAATCTAGTTGTTTCTTATGGCCATGTGCTACTTGTTGCTCATCACATGAGCATAATATTTGCTTATCAAATAGTCAAGTTTATCATACTGTGCAACAACCTAATGGTAGAGGAATTGAAATGTTTAATCATGGCATGGGTAGAGCTTATTTTGGAACTAACAATGGCATGTCATCAAGGGAATCAACTTCTTAAAGGAATAAATGAATAAGGGCTGTATAAATGTTTTCTCACCTATTCAAGCTTCTTTCCAAGCTCAATCTTTCTCTGTTGATTCCACTGTGAAGTTAGCTACTTAAGCTAGTTCCTTTCTAGTACTGATGATGTCTCAAGTTCAAATAATAGTTTGTCTAAAGTGGACTATCCTTGTAATTCTGTTTTTTTCTAGGTCAAAGTCCCATTATAATTCTGTTGTGTCTGCTTCACATAATTCCACAGCATGTACTCATGCTCAATCTGGTTGTAAAAATTCTTAACTTTCTTGTAACTTTTTTGTTTTTCCTGATGTGATAGACAGTAATGTACTAATTTTTAGCAATAAATTCTTAAATTCACAATTGTCTATGCCATCACTGCTACATTGTCAATCCAATTTTGTGCTTTCTTCAAATGTCTTAAAATCAATAAATGACATAAATCTTCTTCATCTCAGACTTAGTCATGCATATAAGTCTATGATTAAATAACTTCTTCAACTAAATAACTTTTCCTTATCAAATTCAAAGCAAAACTTTTATGAAGCTTGTCAATATGGCAATCAACACCTCATTTATTTCCCTTCCTCTGATACTAGAGCTTCAAAACCATTAGAATTAATCCATACAAATTTATGGGACCTTCTCCTACTAAATATGTTGATGGATTTCATTATTAAATTCAATTCCTTGACGATTTTTTCAGATATGTTTAGATTTATCTTTTGAACTCAAGTTTGAGGTTTTTTCAGCTTTCCAGAAGTTCCACCTTATGGTTGAAAGATATTTTGACTATAAAATTAAAACAATACTGTTAGATTGAGAAGGTGAATTCATATCCTTTTTGCCTTATCTCTATAAGCATGGTATTTAGTTTTGACACCCTTGTCCGTATCTTCACTCCCAAAATGGAAGGGTGGAGAGAAAGCATAGACATATATTTGAAGTAGGAGAATGCTTACTTGCTGAAGCCAAAATGCCACTTGTGCATTGGTAAGATGCATTACGATGTGTTGTGTATATTATCAATGGGCTTCTAACTCAGTCTTTACAAAACAACATTCTTTATGAGCTTTTGTTTAATAATCCTGCTACTTTTTTCTCAACCCTATAACAGTTATAAAACACAATTCCATTCTAAAAAATGTGTCTTTTTAGGTTATAGTTCATATCATAAGGGCTATAAATGTTTACACTATTTTGGTAGAGTCTATGTCTCAAAAAGTGTAATCTTTAATGAAATAGATTTCCATTTTTCTAATGATCCACAGTATTCCAAGCTTTACCAATCAACTTCAAACTCTACTTTTCAAGAAAATTCTTTCTCACCTTTATTTGTTCTAAACATAATCAATGCTAATAATTATTCCACAATTTTAAAGTCACCTTTACATACTATCTCCTCACCTATTTCGTCTATTCAACCATCTTTGCAATCAAATTTAGATAAACCCACTTCTTCATCTAATCAACATGAAATTTCAAATTCTGCAATTGTTATGCCTTCTCCACTACCTTCATCTTCTCATTCTCCTTTTTATATTATACCTACTCCAAATTCAACTACTTCTCATTCACCAATTCCCAATACTTATTCCCAACAATGTAAACCTCTTCAACCAGTTCATCCAATGATTACTAGAGATAAAGCAGGGATCTATAAGACCAAAATTCTTATTGCCTCCACTAAATATCCTTTTTGAGTCCACTTTTTACTCTAATGTCAAAGAAACCAATTCAGTTACCAAGCACTTTCTGATCCAAATTGGAATAATGTAATGAATAGTGAATATACAACCCTCATGCAAAATAATAAATGGAAATTGGTTCCCAATGTTCAAGGAATGCCTTTAGTAGGAAATACGTGGGTTTTCAAGACTAAGTACAGGTCATATGGCAAAGTGGAAAGACTTAAAGCTCGTTTGGTAGCTAAGGGGTTTCATCAAACAACTGGGGTTGATTACTTAGAGACTTTTAGTCTATTAATTAAACTTGCCACTATAAGAATTGGTCTAACTCTTACTTTATCAAATCATTGGAAAATCAGACAATTTGATTTCAAGAATGCCTTCTTAAATGGGGATTTGGCTGAAGATGTTTATATGAAGCAGCCATAAGAATTTGTAGATGATCAAATACTTCACTATGTTTGCAAGCTGATCAAGGCTTTATATAGATTGAAACAGGCTCCTATGGCGTGGTTCGATAAATTTAAGAACATTTTTTTATAGTTTTGGATTTCAAAATTCATAATCTAATGCAAAACTCTTCTTTCTCAAGTCATTAGAAGTGTATGCTTTACTCTTGGTGTATGTTGATGATATTTTACTCACAAGAAACAATTTCTAGTTTAATGATCATTTAGTCAAGAAGCTAAATTCAATTTTTCATTAAAATATCTTGGTGAACTCCACTACATCTTAAGAGTTGAAGTTTAGAAAACAAAAACTTCTATGCTTAAAACTTAGAAAAAGTACATCTCAAATCTTTTGAAAAAGGTTCAACTTAATGGTGCCAGGCTTGTTTCAACTCCTATGAGCTCAAGCACAAAACTTTATCAATTTGACACTGATCTTTTTCCAGAACCTGCTGCTTATAGGAGTATAGTTGTGCTTTGCAATATTTGTCTTTTACAAGACCAGATATCTCATTTGCTGTGAGTATGTTAAGTCAATTTTTACAAAATCCAATTGTTCATCATTAGAAGGCTTGTAAACGTGTTTTAAGGTATTTGAAAGGCACCATTTCTCATCATTTAAAGCTGCAAGCATATTCAAGGTTAGAGGTCCAAAGATTTGCTAATTTGGATTAGGCTAGCAGTTTGGATGACAGAATATTAGTAAGTGGATATTGTGAATATTTTAGCTCAAACCTTATCTCTTGGAGCTCCAAAAAGCAGCATATAGTGACAAGGTCCAGCACTGAAGCTGAATACAGAGTCTTAGCTCACATAACAACTAAGATTTGTTGGTTACATATTCTACCCAAAAAGCTTCAATTTAATATTTCTTGCTCAATTATTTGGAGTGATAATATTGGAGCATCAACTTTTGCTGCCAATCCTACTATTCGTGCTCATGTAAAGCATATTGAAATAGATTTACATTGTGTCAGAGATATGGTGATTCACAAGACATTAGAAGTTAGATATATTTCAACACTTGAACAAGTGGCTGACATTTTTACCAAATCTCTTGGTGCATCTTGGTTTGTCTATTTGAAAATTAAATTTCATGTTAAAGAATACATTGCATGATTTTTGAAAGTGAATCAAGAAGTTTTCAAATTAGAAGTTTTTGATAGAAGAAAGAGAGTTCTTTCTGAGGGGGCATGTTATAGTTATCACTGTAGTAATGTATACTGTTTATTCACGTGATAGTCTATTATTTTGTTTTACAAGATGTTAATTAGAGTTGTTATTAAGTAACATGTGTCTTGCTTCCATTTTTTATGTTGTTAATACTCTCAGAGTATAAAAGACTTGTAATTAGTTTTGTAATTCAGTTTTTCCTTTAAAGAAATTCTACATATTCTCTTTCTTCATTTTTCTTCTTGCTTTACTTTCTTGTTCTTTTAAGCTTTGTTTACTTTTTCTTCTTTCCCTATAAATCTATTTACCCACAAGTCTGACGTTGAGGTCTACATAGGTCTGCTTTAAAATACACATTGATTATAGGTCAATTTTATTGCTATAATCTACTGAAATTTGTTTATTTCCCATTGATCATTGTTTTTGCTGATTTAATCTTTGATAGGAAGCTCTGGGACTTATGGTATAATGAAAGCCTATGAATCAGCTAAGGTCTACCCTAGTTGACTTTAGACTTTTTCCCTTAAAATGAATTGAGCTTATGAGACATTCGCGCCTCTACCCATACAGTCACCATTGGTGGTGGAGCATTAATAGGACTTACATGCTAGGTTATAATTTAATTGACTACCTTTAAACGATTCACTTTTCCATATTAGGTTTAAAAAGAAAATGAAATGATAAATTGATGACACACAAGTATCAGTACAAGTGTCTTACTCTGCAAGTTTGAACTTTCACTAACCAAATGACATTGTTGCTAGACTTTGTGAGCTTAACAGAGAAAGTTTGCAAATGCCATAGTACAAATTACGCAGCCTTCATCATGAGTTCACCCATGACGATCTGAACTAATTGGTTTTAGATCTATCATCTGGTTCACTAATTGTTCTACCAGGGGTATTATCCTTTCTCGTTTTTCTTTTCTTAAATCAAAGAAAATTTTATCAGGGAGTCAATGGAGGACTTTCAAGGAAAAGTGCTCTCTCTTTAGGAATCTTTGAAAGGTTTAAAGCTTAGACCTGGATACGATGGAGAACAGGGGAGGAATGAAGTTATCCTTCTGAGCAAATTAATTACTATGAGAAACTTCAGAAGATTTACTTTAACAGAGATTATATCAAAGATTTGGAGGCTCAACCGAAAGGTGCATATAGAAAAAATAGAAGAAAACTTTTTAAGTTTCAGAAACAGACTGTGGTCTTTCAACGGTGCACATCTTATCCTAAAAGAATGGCCAGAAGATATGGCAATGAGTGAGGTACATTTTGCTACTTCAACCTTTTACATACAAATACACGGGCTACCATCGGTTTTTCTTCACAAAGATACAGCTTTTCAAATCGGTAACAAAATAGGGAAAGTCCATGAGGATTCTTGGAATCGAAGGAGTGTGGTGTCACAACGGTATTTAAGATTCCGAATTGAAATTTATGTTGGAAACCCAATTCCGGTGGGTCTTTTCATGAACAGTGCAACCAGGGATGATATTTGGATACAATTCAAGTTTGAAAGACTTGGGGATTTTTGTTACATCTGCGGTATGCTAAACCATGTCACTGGCAGATGTAACCTTGGAATCCCAGCAAAAATCACAAAACCTAACGGGATCACCGCAAAACTATACGAAGCTTGGTTGAGAGCCGAGAATGGAGGAAGCTTACTATTTATCAACTTACCGGAGGAGGACACCGATGATCGGAGGGTGACTATGATAGAAGATAGACGGTTTGCAGAAGTAGTTGGGAAAAGACTAGGGAAGGCTGATTTTAGTAATATTCAGAAATCAGAGGAGGAAGAACAGGGAAAATTTGACACGAGAATGGAATATGACAATGTGATGGGGATGTGTATTAAGCTATCTTCCCTTGACTATACACTAAAAAGGATTGACGTGGGTTATGGAGAAGCTCTGATGAAGACTGTTATTGACAAAATGAGAAGTCCAAATTTCAATATTAGACAGCTTGCAAACTGGGCAGTTGACCTAGTTAAAGAGATATCTTTGTTCAAAAGCCTGGAAAGAAAATCCTTTGATGGATTGGACCCTGATTTATTATCATATGCTGGGCTGGGCTGCCAGAGTTACTCTAAGGCCTCTGGGTCTAAAAAGAACTTGGAATGTTTGGGCTTAAATCAGAAGAGAGCAACCCAAGTGACAATCAGTCCAAATAGAGTAAATGAAAAGGATAATCGAGAAGGGACTTCCCGGGTAAGGAATACTCTGGAATTAATTCCTTTCTTAGGGGAGGCGACTGAAGACCATAGCTACCAAAATTATTTTCCGGAGTATGAGAACCACACTCCCAGAAGAACACAAGGAAATGATGACATACTAGTCAATGATTGGTCCCTCTCTCGGTCATGGAATAAGGATGATGGGCGCCGGTCTCAACGATTACAAGCTCAAAGCAGTGGATATGGAGGAGAAGGCTCCGGTAAGCAAGATAACCCCTAGACATCATTTGGATTTTTAGGAGGCCGAGGAGGCGGGCCTTTACATTTCCCCCCAGATTCCTGGAAGGCAATTTCTTGGAATTGCAGAGGCTTAGGCAAGGTTGAAGGTTTTAATTTTTTGAAGGGCCTAGTTAAAAAACACAATCCTAATTTTGTTTTCTTAATGGAGACTAAATGCCAAAGAAGCCGGATGGAGAATTTAAGTAGACGTTTGGGTTTTGAGAACTGTGAATACATAGAAGCAAATGGTTTAGCAGGGGGAATAATGCTGATGTGGAATAAAGAAATTAGACTAAAGGTTATTGGAAAATCGGCTTAGAATGTTTATTTGTGAGATAATGGATACTGATGGAGGTGCTCTATGGAATCTTGTTGCAAGTTATGGAACTCCTTATCTAAGGGAAAAGCTTGATTTCTGGAATGGTTTAGAAGATATTATATATGAATTTAAGGCTCCTTGGTGTCTGATTGGGGATCTTAATGAGATAGTTAATGGTGCTAAAAAATCTGGTGGTAGAGGGATTGGGAAGAAACGCCTTTTTCTGGGAAATTTCATGGACAAAGTTGGAGGAGTTGATTTGGGGTACAATGGCAGCAAGTTTACTTGGGTCAACAACCAAGAAGGAAGGACTCGTATCAGGGAAAGGTTGGACAGGGGAGTTGCAGCCAAAGAGTGGATTGATCTTTTCCCAAATGCTTCGGTCTCTCACCTTGTAATGGGGGAGTCAAATCACTGCCCAATATTGATCCAATCTCATCCTCCTTCCTATGTAAACCGAAGACCTTTTCGGTTTTTTTGGGCTTGGACGATGGATAGCAATAGTAAGCTGATAGTGGAAAAGGCTTGGAATGAAGACAGAAAATGAGGGTTGGAGGGGCACAAGCTTCACAGAAGCCTCAACAACACCTCTAAAGCTTTGAAAAAATGGAATAGAGAAGTTTTTGGGTTTGCTCACAAGAAAATTAAATACCTTGAAAATGAGCTGGATTACCTTCAAAGGGAGACACAGAGGAGAAAAGACAAGCTGAAATAAGGAATGAACTGAGAATGCAAAGATTAAGATAGGAATCGATATGCAGATAGAAGTCAAGAGAAATCTGGTTGAAAGAGGGGGACAGAAATACAAAGTTCTTCCACTTGAGTACTATAATCAGAAGAAGGAAAAACATAATTTTGACGATAAAATCTCACCAAAATTGGATCACGGAGGAGCAGGAAATCTCAGATTATTTCTCTGAGAAATTCAGAGAGTTGTTCACTTCAACCAACCCAAGGTTACCAGATAGTTTGAATCACCTAGGGGATGAAATTATAAACGAATAGGATAACAGTGGTCTCATGAGAAGTTCTTCAAAGGAGGAAATAAAGGAATGTATTTGGTCAGTGCATCCGCTTAAAAGTCCAGGCCCAAATGGATTTTCAGGCATATTTTTCAGGAAGTATTGGGAAACTGTTAAAAGAAAAGTGATCAATTTTGTTCAAGAATGTTTCAGGAATGAGTCTATGCCATCCTCGGCTAATAAGACATTGAATCGTCCTTATCCCAAAAACCCCCAACGCAATTAGTTTTGATAACTTTCGTCCGATTAGCTTGTGCAATTTTTCATATAAAATTGTGGCCAAAATCCTAGCTACCAGACTAAGCAAGGTTATGGAGAACATCATCTCCCCTAATCAAGGGGCTTTTGTCAAAGGGAGATGGTTGGCAGAAAATACGGTGATCGCTCAGTAGGTGGTTCACAAAATCAAAAAGCACAGAGATAATAAAGGGCTTTTGATGATGAAAATGGATTTAAAGAAAGCTTATGACAGGTTAGAATGGTCTTTTCTGATGAAGGTGATGGAGCTTTGGGGTTTTGATAACCATTTTAGGAAGATGATTTTCAACTGTGTGAGCACAGTGGAATTCACTCTCCTGTTAAATGGAAATGTTTCTGGTCGGTTTAATCCAGGTAGAGGTTTGAGACAGGGAGGTCCCTATCTCTCCTCCTATTTATCTTATGTTCTGAGATATTCACAAGGCTTATAATGAAAGAGGAAAGTAATGATCTGCTGCATGGAATAAAGATTGATAGAAATGCTACAGCTGTGTCTCATTTAATGCATGCAGATGACTTACTTATAATGAGTAAGGCAAAAAGAAGTGAGATGGAAGTGGTTAAAAGATGTTTTGATCTGTACTGTTCTTGGTCGGGACATGAGCAAACCTCCAAAAATCCAGCATCCTTTTTTCTAAGAACTGCCACAATAAAGAAAAAAAAAGAAAATTCTTGAGGTATTGGGTTTGAAGGAAATGGGAAACAATGTTATTTATCTTGGCAACTCTCTGGTTTTTGGAAGAAATTGTTCTAAGGAGTTCGAATATCTGAAAGATAGAATTCACCGAAGATTGGAAGGATGGAACCGCTAGCTTTTATCCAAAGCAGGGAAAGCTACTTTAATAAAAACTGTAGTTCAAGCGATTCCAATCTATGCAATGTCTACTTACAAAGTCCCTTTCGGAATATATAGAGCGCTTGATTCTATGGTTAAAAAATTCTGGTGGGAAGCGAGTCCTAATGCAAAGGGTTATTTGGCATTAAAAAGCTGGAAGGAGTTATGCAAATCAAAAGCTAAAGGGGGTCTCGGGTTTAGAAGCTTTCAAGACATTAACACAGCTTTGTTAACAAAGCTAGCTTGGAGTATGGCTGCAGGGGAGGATAAAATGTGGGTTACTCTTATGAACAGGAAGTATCTTCGGGGAAAATCTTTTTTTTTTATTACAAAATGGAAGAGGGTGTATCTGCGGTGTGGAGAGGGATTGTTGAGGCAAGAACAAATCTGGAAAAAGGAGTCTGCTATAAGATTGGGAATGGTTTGTCTATAAATCCTGTCACTGACCCCTGGATTCCTGGATGTATTTTATGTATGAAGGAAGGTGTGGATCCAATGAATTTTAGAAGAGTAGCTATGTTTAAAGATGAGTCTATGGAAGGGTGGAATGAGAAGATGGTGAGAGAAGTGTATACAAGAGAGTCGGTAGAGGCTATTTTATAGATAAGGTGGCCTACTGTGGAATGCAAAGATAAACTGATATGGCTCCTTAATTCTGGCCGATTCTCAGTTAAAAGTAGTTACGAGCTGATTACGAAAAATGGTAACACTCAAAACAGAGAAATATGGAAGCATATGTGGTCGCTAAAGATTCACGAAAGGCTGAAAATATTTTTATGGCGTAT
Organism: Ochetophila trinervis; assembly: GCA_003254975.1. NCBI lineage: Eukaryota > Viridiplantae > Streptophyta > Magnoliopsida > Rosales > Rhamnaceae > Ochetophila > Ochetophila trinervis. Next base: position 108,688 of record QANX01004274.1, on the reverse strand, counting down.
GCTGGCTGAGGTTATCCCCTCAAGGGATGTTGTTGTTAGAAGAATAGGAAAGGGGGACCTGATTTGCTCGACTTGTGGAGCAGCTAATGAAACTTTGATACACTCTTTCAAGGATTGCCCGGTGGTTAGAGCCTTTCTCTTTGGTAGTAAATGGGGAGGGAAGATTGGAAATTGGAATGCAAATAATATGGAGGATTTAGTGGAGATGTGTGTTAAACCGGATCAGGTGTCAAAGAGGCATTTTGTTTCTGAAATGGCTTCGGTCATTTTGAGTACTTTCTTTTACTGTTGTTGGAATATGAGGAATGCTACCATCTATAATGGGGCAGTCAAGGTGGAAAGTTGGGTTATTATTTTTGAGAATCTTGTGGAAGAATATATGGAGCTGCTAAACAAAGAGGAGAAGCTGAGACAAAAGGAGAATGTTTTTGAGCAGTGGATGGCCCCAGATTCTGGTTGGAGAAAATGTAACACAGATGCCGCTTTCAACAACAGGCAGGCAGCAGTGGCGCTTGTGGTCAGGGATAGCACTGGAAAGATTGACTTTATGGCAGCAAAAATTCATAAATGTTCTTTAGCTCTGGAAGCAGAAATGCATGCAGTGGTGTGGGCAACTGAAATTGCAGAAGGAACAAGGTGGAATAACCTTATCTGGTCATCTCAGACTCTCAAGTGATTTTCAATGATATTCAGTCATGGAATGATCCGGGGGAGTGGAACTCAAGGTATGACTTTTTGAAGATTAAGGAAAGAGCTAGTAATCTCAACTGGGTGTTCACTTGGAACAGGAGATCCTCTAATGCTCTAGGAGATATTATAGCAAAAGATTGTATGTCTAAGAATATTAATCTGCTTTTTGACAAATACAATTTAGATCTTATTCCAACTGATTTTGTTGATCAAGCTTGTAGTGTTCAGTTGGGTTGTCTTAGCCTGTAATCCTCTTTGAGGTCTTTTTGGCATTAATGCATTTTATTCACCAAAAAAAACTTTTCCATATTAGGTTTTAGTATTAAAAATAAAAAGTGAAATGTTTAAAGATAGTCAATTAGATTGTTTACCAAAGTAGTATGGAACCCACTGGTAATGGTTACTAGTAATGATAAATTGTAAAACTTAAAAATATAAAAACAGAAAACAAACATTAATTATTCAAATATGCTTATTAAAATTTTCGAAGGCGGTGAATAGTGGTTTAAAATCTTATACATAAATTAGTCATTTAAATAAGGTTAACTTTTATAAGGTATAAAATACAGTTCAAATTAGTCAAATGCAATCAAGTAATTAGTTAGTCGGGATGTTGATAAATTTCAAGAGTATTGCTACAAAAACCACCTAGTCTACAATTATTTTTACCAATAGACACGGTGCTATTATTTTATGGATTAACATATTATTATAACCTAGATATAGATAAGTGAACCCTCGAATAGATAAGTGTATTTAAATATAAACCAATCAAATAATATTATGTCTATAGTTGAAAAATATAGTAGTAGACTATGTGGTACCTCTAGCATTATTCAAATTTCAAATTGATTAGAAGATTTCTTTTTGAGTAATAGTAATTGCATTAAAAAACCCACAAAAAAGAGCCTAAAATGAGGCTTACAATGAGCTTCTCTGAAGAGTAACCTCATAGATAGGCATGTAAAAAAAGCTTGAAAGCCCAAAAACTGATCAAATCCCCCCAAAAAATTAGGTCCAAATTCAGCCCGAGCTAGATATGACTCGAGCCCAAAACTTTCCAATTTTATCTTAGGCTGGATTCAATTTTATTTTTTAGTATAAACCCAGCTCGAATCCCAACCCATTGGGCTATCTATTGGGTCAATTTGAAGCCCGTCATTTGGGACAGACCGATATAATTTATTATAATTTTTTGGAATAAATATACTTTAGTACTCTGTAGTTTGATAAATTTGCACATTACACCTTCAAGTTTCAAATGTAATACATTAAGCATCTAATTTACATTTTATGCCACATTAAACCCTCAAGTTACAAATGTATCACATTAAGCCTTCAATTTATATTATATGTCACATTAGGCCCTCAAATGTCAAATGTAACACATTAAGCCTCTAATTTACATTTTTTTTTGCCAATTTTCAAAAATATAAATAAAAAATCATCTAATTTTCGTTTCATCTAAAACTTTTTATTTCATCCTAAATTGCTAAAAAAAAATTATCATGAATTTTTTTATCCTATATATTTTTCATCATGATATTTTTTTATCCTAAATTGCTAAAAAAATTATCATGAAAATTTATTTAATCTTATATTTTTTCATCATGAATTTTTTTTTATTTTAGGATGAANAAAATAAGTTTTTAAATATTTTAGAAAATTGGTAAAAGAAAAGAGTTTTAGAATTATTATACTACATTTAACAGATTCTGTTAAATTTAATTTAATTCGACTAAATTGTAATTTTTTACAAAATAGAAAGTATTAAATGTTTAAATTAATTGTAGTGCTTTTTATTTAAAAATAAATAAAAATTCTAGAAGGTTTTAAAGTACATTAATTGTTTATTGTGGCATAAAATATAAATTGAAAGATTAATGTGATACACTTGAAATTTAAAAGCCTAATGTGACATAAAATGTAAATTGAAAGCTTAATGTGATACACTTGAATCTTGAAAGCCTAATGTGGAATAAAATGTAAATTTGAGGCTTAATGTGATACATTTGAAACTTGAAAGTTTAATGTACAAGTTTAGCAAACTACAGGGTACTAAAGTGCATTTATCCCTAATTTTTTTATGTCTATATAATTATTGGTCCAAATCATAAACCACATCAAATTAACGAAAAAGAATGATAAAAGCTAATAATTAATTATTTATACTATGTATATATAAATATGTATAATAATCATTAGTCTAAATCTTAAAAATTGATATGCAATTGAATAGTTTATTTATTTAATATGTATTACAAAATTTATTATATTTGAAAGATGGAATTTATAATTTTTTTTTTACTAAAATTTAAATTTATGATGTATTTTAAATGCATAAAAGTAAAGAAAATTAAATTAAACTTTGGGCTTTTAATTTAAGCTTAAACGTTAAACTTAAAGCTCGAGCCTGATACTCAAGTCCGAAGCTCAGTTTGATACCCATAGGACTGAGTACTGGACTTTAAAATTTGGAGTATTGACTCGGCTTGACCTGAATCGAATTCTCTTTTCAGCCTAAAAAATTCAGTTTGAACCCCTCAAAGCCCAAAATTTTAGACTTAAGCCATATTAGACGACCTAAATTTACACTTCTACTCATTGGATGTTAGGGATAAAATTGGATGAAAAATATAATTTATGACAAATTCATGAACACGTGAAATTTGCTTAGAAAGCCTTTTGCATCTTTTATCAATTGTCAACATGAGCCTTTTTTTTTTTGCACTCGAGGGTGTAACTCAGTGGTAGGAGCCAGCTGAACTATCACACCTGCGAATATGAGAGTTGTGGTTTGAGTCTTGGTAGTCCTATTTGGACTCAGGTGCTTATCTTCGCTGTTATCGCACGAGGGAGATGGAGGTTTTAGCGACATAAGCTTGCATCGCGGACTCCTATCTGGTTAAAAAGATATCTGGATAGGCCCGCTCGCTAAATATTTTTTAGGCTTATAACTCCGATACGGATATATAATTTTTTTTATAAAAAAAAAATGTAAGCCTTTTTTTATCATATAAATCTCACTACACTTTGGGAATGACAATTTTCCTTTCCTTTTGTTTTTTAATCACATATCATATCTTGCATATTCAGCAAAAATAGATATATATATCATATCTTGTATATTTTATTTATTTATTTATTTATTATATATTTTATTTAAATTTACTTGTCGTTACTTAATTTTACACATTTTTAATTAAATATATATTTATAACAGATATATAATTTATATTTATAATATATTGATAAATTAATATGTGTTTTCATTTCTACCAAAATTGTTATTACTTCGATTTATATAGATTAAAGTTTCTATTAAAAGATTTTATATTAATAATAAAAAATTTAGACTATTAAATAAGATAAATTTACCACATGAAACTCGTTGTTTCTTTTCTTCTTTTATTAGCGTAGCCAAATTAAAAATAAGCTTAAAATTCGGTATAAGAAAGCAAAAAGACATCCATGTGGGAATCTCACATGGGTGTGAAAATAATTTGATAATTTTTTTGGACCAATAAATAATTTGATAATTGAACTCTTTCTATGCACGTGAGCTCGATCTCTCTCTGACCCCTACTTGATTTCTTGAAAAAGAGAAAACCTGCAGCTCTTCTAAACTCCTGCAAGCATTGTGCGAGTTTCCCATTGAAATATTGAACAGTAGCTACTGGTCGGCGCAGCAGAGTCACAAATCCCAGCAAATGAACAACAACTCCATCTCCTTTAGGTTCTTAGTGCTTCTCTATTCTCTTTTGCAAATCGTCTTGGTTGCTCCTTTGGGTGAGTTAGCTTCTCCCTCCCTCTCTCTCTCTCTCTCTCTGTCTATCTCTATAAGCTAATCTCTCTCTTTCTTTAAGGTTTTCAATCAAGTTTCGTTTCCTGGAATATTGTTTTTTGCAGATGGTCCGTTGTACGATTCTTCTGCTTATACCGAGGTAATACCATTTGAACTTAAACCTCACACTGTGCAGTGTTATTTTGTGTTTTTATGTGTTATAAATATTTTCATCTAAATTTGGACTGTAAAATTTTAGTTTTGAAATGTATAAATTAAAATTTTCAAAACATACGGGTTTATAATTGATATAGCGTTAACCTTAGTTAATGTTGTATTATATTGTATTTGTATTGTATCATATTAAAATATTTATATTTAAATTTTACTTATATTAAATTTTTATATTAAAATATATAAATACAAACGGTATTAATATTCTATGTTAAAATTTATCAGATTTAATTCAATATTGACAATGTCAACAGTAATTTTTTGGATTATACTAGTTAATGACCAAAAGTAATTGATCTATATATCTCTAATATTACTTCACTGTATATACAAAAGAAAAAAAATGGAAAAATGATATTCAAACTTTTTAAGGTTACATTTGAGCATTTGGGTGATCTTGATTCAAGATACACACTCAACAAGTCCTACAATTAATGCATGCATATATAAAGATTGACTTCCTTTGAAGCTTAGGCATTTGGTTAAGTTTTTTGGAAAGTTGTATCATCATTCTATTTTTATTATTTTAATACTCTGGACACTTTTATACTTAGATCTGCATTTTTGGATTTTAAACGTGTTTTTGGTAGATCGGATCATATTTTGGATTCATTTTAGATTTTAAATGTGTTTTTTAATTCCTACCAAATTGAATTAATTATCATTTGTAAAAAAATGCTTTGACTTTTAAAAGATTAATTATCATTATAATTTATATTAACACCCACCCTATCAAAATTAGAGCATCTTCAATGGTGAATGTGAATTGCTGTATATGTGGAATAGAAATAGACACTGTCTAAATTTATGTGGCATAAATGCACATTCAATTTAAAAATTGTTCTCCAATGGTAATGTGCACAAAAACTATTTATGATTCTTAATTAATAATATATTTTATTAAATAGTTTTAGTTTTTGAACAAATTAGACTTTTAAGGTAAATTTTACATTTTAGGAATCTTGACAATGTCTGACAGAGCTTCCAGAAGTAGACATTTTTCTAGACAATGTCTAGGCTACGTCAGTTCGACATTCATTTTAGACATTACCATTGGAGTGTATTTTTTAAAAATAATATTTATATTTGTTTATATGGTATGTTAATTTTAACAATTCACATTTCATTGGAGATGCTTTTATATTTTAAAAATTGGATCTTAATTTCTGCGTGGATCTTAAAGCCTTTAAGATCCTCGTTAAAGGCATGTTTCGCGAGGTGCACAATAAAAATGTACAATACTATTTTAATATTATACAATATTTAACAAATTTTACATATTTTTCCAAGTGTATAAAATAAAACCGAGCTCACCATCTAGCATCCTTTCTCGACCAAATAGAACCCACCCTCAGATCACGTATCCACAAAAAATATTGAGGCAAAATCTTTTTTTTTTTTTTTATGTGTTTTTTTAATCAATAACTTTTGTGTTTTTTCCTTCTTTTCTTTATTTAAATTAGATAATATATTTTTTTATCTACTGTTACATATAATATATTCAAAACTATACTTATTTTTTAAGTATAATTAACAACTTTTATTATTATTTAATTTAATACAATTACTGTTATTAATAATAATCAACTCAATTTAATATATTATAGATAATATAATTATTTTAAAAAATACATAAATAATAATAAAAAATCATTTATTTATTTTCTCAGTTAAAATTATTATTCTTTTTTACCATGACAGTGTAAAGCGAGACCAGAGGCACCATTGTACCATGGAGGAGTCCTAAAAAATAAAGCTTTGGTTCAGGCACGTGGCCGAATCAAAACCACAAGTAGTGAATTACTATATACGCCAGCTTTCATGCTACACAATCTCACGGGTGGCACAGTCTATTGTTTCTCTAGTTAAGTTATTATTCTATATATTTACGAAAAAAAAAAATCCTATATTTAAATATTATGTTAATCAAATATTGCTTTTTGTTTGAGTTGCTAAATTATTAATCAAATTTATTATAAACAACTTTCGGAAAGCGAACTAAAATGGGCCAAGTGAGAAAGCTAACCGATTCAAGTATGAATCTTGGTGGGCCTTTAATTGGGCCCTCAAACAGGTTGGGTGAAGATAAAGGGAGCATATTCAAGTCTGATAAGGGCCAGCCTAGCAAGTGAAGATGCCAATGAATGTATAGGGAGTGTTATTGCCAAACGCGGTTGTTGGTCGTTTCTCAAGGGTGGATTTGTCATTACATCTTCTTCCAATTTTTCCCTCCTTTATTTTCACTACCAGGTTGGTGTACTTCTTTTCTATACTTTTGCACATTCAAAATTTTCAACTTCATCATTATTTTTAGTGTTATTATAATTAAAATAAAACAGAGATAATTCATATGGGTAAGCTTGTTCTATTTGTTCTTTGAGGGTTTTGATTTTGTTATTTTTATTTTTTAAATTTGCAGAATGCAGAAGAAAAAGATATCAGTATAGAGATTGCTAGCGCTTCTTTGCAGCCATTCACTTCTCAACAATGGGAAGCAAATAGGCAATTTAGAATCAATGCTGTGAGTTTATTTAAACTAGGTGATGTTTGTTATGGTGTTTAGTATTTGTTTTTTAATATTTTTTTCGATTAAATTGAATGTACTTTGCTTATCTGAATTGTTTGTTAGTATTAGTTAGACATCTTAATTATTTATAAATCTAAAGCTAAAAACAATATAAACACCAAATGAAACAAAATTCAAAATTGTGTTGGTCTGCAATTTTGTTTCCTTCACATTTTTAGCAAATTAATATGTCTACTAAACTCTAACTATTACTAACCAACACTAATTAATAAACAATTGAAGTAAGCAAATACATACAATTTAGTTAACAAAAAAAAAAAGGAAAAAAAAAACACTAAGGACGTTACCAAACCACATTTTAATGTGGTAAGTTATGCTCATTCTAAAATCCAAATTACTCCTACATTAAAGTTAAAGGCCTATTAATGTGCATTGGTCTGAGTGGAAGTGTTTCAAATTTTTTAAGCATTAATCTCATATTCGAGTATAATGTGAATGGAAAAGCCATGATTGGAAGAGCTCTCTAGTTAGGTTCGAATGTAAATCAAATGAGATTAATGCTAGCTATATTGGCGATACTAGTGTATAAACCCAAAAAAAAGAAGAAGTTAAAGGCCTCTTTTCAGCTTAGTAATTGAATTGTCTACTATTAGGGGTATAGCTTAGAAGTAGATCGTACAATGCAAAGAATTTTATAAAACCATAATTATTTTATAGAATAAAACTCTTTCTATGCGTGCAGGAAAGAAAACGAGTGGTCACTTTACATGTATCAAATAAACAAGGAGACAGATTGGAAGGAGCACTAGTTGAAGTTCAGCAAATCTCCAAAGATTTCCCACTTGGATCAGCAATAGCAGATACCATTCTAGGAAATCTACCATATCAGGTAGTATATATAATTGAATGTATAAACAACATCCGACTAATCTTGTTATTTCATTAATGTTGCATTATTGATTACAAAAACTAAACAATAAAACTTTGAAATTTCTTTTCTCTCAGAATTGGTTTTTAAAGAGATTTAATGCAGCAGTATTTGAAAATGAACTCAAGTGGGACGCAACAGAACCTGAACCAGGAAAGGTCAATTACACCGTACCAGATCAAATGCTGGAATTTGTCAGAGCCAACCAGATCATCTCCAGAGGACACAACATTTTCTGGGAAAATCCAAAGTTCACTCCAGCATGGTTACGAAACCTGTCCAATCATGATCTAGAATCCGCCATCAGCTTCCGGATTCAAAGCCTGATGAAGAATTACAAAGATGAATTCGTAAACTGGGATGTCAACAACGAAATGCTTCATTTCGATTTCTACGAGCAAAGGCTAGGCCCCAATGCTAGTTTACGTTTTTTTGAGATGGCACACCAATCGGATCCATTAGCAACTCTGTTTATGAATGAATTCAATGTGGTAGAGACTTGTGCTGATTACAACTCTACTGTTGATGCTTACATTTCTAGGCTAAGGGAGCTCAAACTCGATGGAGTTTCAATGCATGGAATTGGCTTGCAAGGCCATTTTACAAGACCCAACCCTCCTTTAATAAGAGCTGTCCTAGACAAGTTGGCTACACTACACCTTCCTATTTGGCTCACAGAAGTTGATGTCACCAACAAATTTGATAGGGAAACTCAGGTGACTATTTATTGATTATTAAAGAATCCGAATCTTCTATCTCATTTTCTGTTTCCATTTTTGTCAAGCCTGTGATTTAATGCCCCTTTTTTTTTTCTTTCTTTTTTAAGCAGAGAGATTTTATTACTGGTCATATAAAAATAGAGTCAAAAAGTCTTCATCTTTTATTAAAGGCTTCATAATGTTCAAAATTTGGTCCAATTGAGTTCAGTTATTTTGAATTTAGCTAAATTTTATCTAACCGAACTTAAATAGTCCAGTCGAATATAATCCAATTTAGTTTCAGATCCCAAATGGGCCATTAGTATTATTATGAAATTGGTGAAGGAGTTTATTAGATAACTAAGTAGTTATGTTCCATTTCTAACTTTATCAACTGTTTTACCCACCATGATCTCTACAGGCTTTATACCTTGAGGAGGTTTTAAGAGAAGGCTTTTCACATCCTTCTGTTAATGGTATAATCCTTTGGACTGCACTGCATCCTAATGGGTGTTACAGAATGTGTCTTACCGATAACGATTTTTATAACCTTCCCGCTGGTGATGTGGTGGACAAGCTACTCATGGAATGGCAAACTGGGGAGATTGAGGGACTAAGTGATGAGCGTGGTTCATATAGCTTTAATGGTTTCCTTGGTGAATACAAGGTTAGTGTCAAGTATGGTAATCAAACTGCTACTTCAACATTCTCTCTTAATCGTGGTGGTGAAACTAGACATTTTAGCGTCCAATTGTAATCCTAAAAAATTGTCTGGATATATTTTAGGTGCAATTTTTATAGCGGCTGGTTTCTCTCTGTGTACATGTACGTACATGTCAAAAAAATTTGTAAACCATTAAGTTCACAATCTATTGTAAACTACGATCGATCTCTTCAAGGATTTGCATTTTCGTGGACAAGCTAATGCATTTTTGATGTTTAAAGGAAATACTGTGGCAAACATTAATTTTTAATTCTTTCAATATTTTCTACGTGCCATACAGAGACATTACTAAAGTAAGTAATTAACAGACGTGAGTTGGCATTTTTCAATTTTTTTTTTTTTTTTTTNATGTTTAAAGGAAATACTGTGGCATTTTTCATTGGTTTACCATTGATTTTTTTTATTCATACATTATTTTCTAATTAGTTCATATATATGATATAAAGGGAAATTCACTTTGTTATTTTTTAAAATTAATTTGTTCATATAGGAGTCACTATAGCAATTAATACATTTATATTACAAAATGTTTACCTAATATACTTTTTCATTTTGAAAACTTTTTTTATCTAAATTTTTTTAGATCTTAAATTGCTATAGTAATTCTTTACTATGAAAATTTGTATTATCATATATATTTTTTCTACATAATTTTTTTTTTCCATCCAATGTATTTTTTCATTTTTAAAGTTTTTTTTTTAATCGTAAAACATTTTTTCTTTTAAAATTTTTTCCATCTAAATTATTTTATTCTAAATTTCTAAAATATATTTTGTTATGAAAATGTGTTCCATCCTATAATTTTTTTTATCATGAAGTTTTTTTTTCATCTTATATATTTTTCATCATAAAATATTTATTTCATCCAAAAAAATTTAGAGGGTACTAAAGTGCATTAACTAACGAAGTCTGTTAGATTTAACCCCAATTGGGCTAAAATGCAACTTTTTGCAAATGTAAATGTATTGATTGCTTAAATTAATTGTAGTAACTCCTATATGAACAAATTTGTTTTTAAAATGTACTAAAATGCATTTAACCCTAATATAAACTAGGTTTATATTAGGTCCACCTCGGTTCTTCCTTTATCAACCATTGGATTGTTTAAATAGCTAAGATTTAAAAATTTATTTACAGCTGATCGAGTTCTACAGGGTTCACTTTCTCCAAAAATAAGGTTTTCAAATCGTACTAAATCTATATGAGACCATTTATTAATTTTGAAATGCCAGACCTTTAAGCGATTTAAGGACTTATAGAAGAAGACTTGATGCTAAAATTATCAGATTGAGCTAATTTGAGCTTGACTTTATATATATATATATATATATATATTTGAAAAGTTAGGCTCATGTTAGATCGACCTAATAGTTTTAGAATCAGTTCTTTATTTGTTAACCCTTTGGATCACATCAAGTGCTAAGAATTTAAAATTCAACTAGTAATCAAATATGAATTTATTGACATATTAAAAATTATATTTTGGGAAAAGTGAACATGTCTAAACCTAGTAAACCATAAATATATTTTTTAATCTTAGCATTTAAAATGATTCAAAAGCTGAAAAAAAAAAAAAAAAAAAAAAAAAAAAAAAACTCTCTTAATTTTAAAACTATCAATGGACTTAAGTTGAATTTGATTCTATATTTAAAAGATTGAAAATAAATAGTTTAAAAATCAGAGTATTTGAATATGTATAGTTCAATTAGAAGCCAATTAGTCATATATATATATGTGTGTGTATAAATGTGTTATATATATATATATATTATTATAAACCAATGGTTCATCAACGGTATATGATTATTATTATTATTATGTATAGAGATCTTTAAACCTCCCTAAACTATCACAACAACAACAAGGCCCCATACACAATGGGCATCCGTCATAATATGATGAGCCAAGTCTGTCGTATTATTAGATGTTGTATTATATTGAACTCAATGTGACAAGCCTGTATAAATATGTCGTATTAAATGCTCGTGTGATGTCAAATTCCATGTGGCAACAAATATATGTAAGATGGGTCTACATGGAGCTAGTTGTATCTAGTGTCCGACGTGGCTCATTTTAATCCGTCGACATCATGCATGCTTGCCATCCTTTCAATTTTTTTAAATATATATTTAAAATTTTAAAATTTCTTAAAATTCAAATAATGAGATCCATCATAAGGAGATCCACTATAACCATATCCAAAACAAGATCTCTCGTTATTAACAAAAACGGCCACAACAAGATCAAAGCCAAAACAAATTGAAAGAAAGTAAAAAAATCAAAAAAGAAAAGGAAACAAAGGTATCCATTATATAATGAAGTTGAGAAAGATTGCAGGGAAACTAACCAAATTGACGAGTGCAAGAGCTTTTTGATAAGGTGAGCCATAAGCAATGACCTTGAACCCTCGACTGAACCTCATTGGCTGGTGACCTTTACTGCTTTCCCCATTCAGAAATGACCCCCGACGGTTTTATGTCTCGACTATCGTATTTGACCCATTTTTTTTGTTGTGCATACATTATTCAAATTGATGCCTATATGTTTTTTTTATTGGTAATTAAATATCTAACTAAAAAAAAAGGTCAAAATGGTTGACTCATTTTTAATGGATGTGAATTGTGCAAGCTAACATGCCATATGTGGATACTATTTCATACCCGAAGACAGTCTCAGATATTTTCTGAGGGTGAGTCTCAGCTGTCCGTGATAGTGAGGTGTAGGTATTAAAACCTTATAAGAGAGTAAAAACACTAAGCCTTCAAAGGGTGTGAAGACACTAAGCGTTTTGAGGAAGTGAAGACACTAAGCATTCTGAAAGAGTGAAGACATAACCTTTCCGAAGGAGTGAAGACATTAACCTTATAAGGGTGTGATTAAGGTTTCCGACATTCTTAGTTACTCTTAAGTTCTGAGCATACTAGGTGGCCCGAAAGTCCGAGCCGTAAATGAATGAAAAAGGTTTCAGAGGCAACGGGCTAAGCCAAGAAAGGCTAAGACAACAACATTCGAGACATATGTTTGAGACAAGAAAGGCTGAGCAAAGTTTGAAGCTGAAATGTGTAAATGACTGAGGCTAACATGTCCGAGGCTCATACGTCCAAGGCTTCGACTGGAGTGTCTCAGTATCTTAGGCATCCTAAACTCGTGACTCTTTCGAAACTAGCCGAGGCATTTTGAATACTTATCTAGCAAGCTCAAACACCACTTCTGAAGAGTTCTAACGTGCTAAAAGAGGTCAGACGCCAACTGTAACCGTTCCAAGCTTAATTAATTCTCAGGAAATCATAGCAATTAATCATCATCAACAGAATTCATTCGACAATTATAAATTCATAAAGGCATGAGACACCAATGGTATAAGTAAGAGTTAAAAGCTGAAAGAGAAGGTATTTGGAATGACACAAAAACTATTGGAAAATAAGAATTACTCTTTGAATTACATTCTCTTCTTTCTTTGAATTACTCAATGCAGGCGATTTTGTACCACTACAGTTTGACGTACCAGGTAGAGGTTTATTTACACAAATTTCAAGGCACAGATAAACATGGAAGAGAAAATGTCACAAAGGTTTTAATTGGTAGCAGTGCAAAACCCAGTACGTTGAACCCAAACCTAGAAAAATCCAACGTCTCTAAGTTAACCCCAAAATAGCAACTAGTGGCGATGAAGATGACCATGACAGACATGCAGAACAAGATGAACTTTTTCATTGAACAAACCGTGGAGTTCAACTGGAACATCATCCAACACCTCTTTGAGAGCCTCGTGTCTGGTATCGAGAGGCACGACCTCTCATTCCATGTCGTCCCTACTGTCCCAAAGCATAATCGTGCATAGATGGATCACGACACAACTAGAGTTGTCGTTGTGCGACCTGAAGCCGCAAATGCCCAAAATGTGATTGAATCGGGCAAGGCGAAGGCTCAAAGTAAACATTCCTCTTAACTAGATCTGAAGCCTACTAGAAGTACCACGAAAAGGGGGAAATATTCTGAACAAGAGGCATCGTCAAAGCCTCAGAATCCTCCCAAAAGAGCTTATCGCAAAGGTGCGAGTGAAGAGACCTCTCGGTCAAAAAAATGAAATAAAAAGGTTGGTCCAAGAAGATCTGAAGTGGTAAAGGCAGTGACAAAGAAATCTCTATCGAGATTATGACACCTTTCACCAGGCGAATAAATAAGGTTGACCTACCTATCCGACTCTCTGTTCTGAGCTTAGAACTCTATGATGGCACCACAGAGATGGTCATGGCTAAACGAGATGAAGGCAATTATCTCGACTTTCCACCAGACCATTAAATTTTCAAATGGAAACCGAGTGGAAGTGATCAAGAGCAAGCAGAAGGTAGCTCGGTCCTGCTATGTTGAGAAAATCAGGGGGAGGTTCACTACCTCAGGGTCGTTGCGGTGGATTTGAGTAATGAAGAAGAGCATCAAATTGAGGAGGTGCTGGTTGACCCTGACCGCCTAGACCGAACAGTAAGGATTAGAACTTGCTTATCAGCCAAAACTAGAGAAAGGCTCATTGATTTTCTGAAGGAGATACGACATTGCTTTGCCTTGTACGCAAGTGATATGCCAGGGATTGATCCAGAAATGATAACCCATTAGCTTAACTTAGATCCCTTATTCAAACTAGTCATGCGAAAGAAGAGACATTTCGCAACAGAGAGGAACCAAGCTATAAATAAAGAAGTAGATAAACTCCAAGAGAACATAATGGTCAGGAAAGTTCAGTATCCCAATTGGTTGGAAAGCTGCATGGTAGTAAAGAAGAAAAATGGAAAAATTAGAGTATGTATTGATTTCACATACCTAAATAAAGCCTGCCCAAAAGACAGTTTACTATTGCCCATGATTGACTGACTAGTAGACACCATTGCGAGCAACAAGATGATGAGCTTCCTCGATGCTTTCTCTAGGTACAACCAGATCTTAATGCACCCAGACGACCAAGAAAAAATCTCATTCATGACCGAAAGAGGAATCTATTGCTACAAGGTAATGTCTTTTTCCCTGAAGAATAGTGGAGCCATTTACCAACATTTGGTACATAAAATGTTCAAAGATGAGCTCAAAAAAACAATAAAGGTCTACATCGATGATATTTTGGTAAATTTGGAAAAGACTGAATATCACCTCGACCACCTGAGACAAACTTTTGAAGTGCTAGAAGAGTATAACATGAGGTTGAACCCGACTAAGTGCACCTTCGAGGTAATCATCAAAAAATTTTCTCGAGCACATAGTTACTCAAAGGGGAATAGAGGCAAACCTGGCCAAAATCAGGGCCCTAATAGATATGCCCTTGCCTAGGAGTAAGAAGGATGTACAGAGGCTTAATGGCAGAGTGACATCGATAAACATATTCATATCAAGCTCTTCGGATAAATGCCACGGATTCTTCAGGATTATCAAGGGAAATACCACTTTTGATTGGACCGAGGAGTGTGAGAAGGCATTTCAAGACTACGTTGTTAGTGAAACCACAGCCCGAGGATATCTTGCAATTATATTTATCTATTTATAACTACGCTATGAGTGCAGTACTTGTAAAGTTTGAGGGTAAAGAGTATAAGCCGATCTTCTACATCAGTAAAGTTCTTCTGAGTGCCGAGACTCGATACTCCAGCTTTGAAAAGTTAGCATATGCCCTTTTAGTATCATCTTGGAAACTTAGACTTACTTTGAAAGCCACACTATTGAAGTAGTCACGACTTTCCCCCTTCGAACCATCCTCCATAAGCCAGACTTGGCAGGTCGAATGGCCCTATAAGCCACTTAACTAGGTGCCTTCGATGTAAAGTATATTCCACGAACAGCAATGAAGTCACAATTAATTATTGATTTCCTCGCAGAGTTCGCCGTAAGCACCTAGGATGTAATGAAAGAGCTTGCCACTTCATCCAAATGGGAATTATTTGTAGATGGCTTGTCAAATGCCCAAGGAAGCAGGGCCAATATCTTGCTGAAAAACTCAAAGGGCGACCTACTAGAGCATTCTTTGCATTTAAGTTTCTAATCTTTGAACAACGAGGCCAAATATGAGGCTTTGATTGTAGGTTTAGGTTTGGCAAAGAAGCTCTGATCAACAACGATAATAGTGTCAACTGATTCTTAATTGGTAGTAAACCAGATGAACGGTGCGTATGCAACCAAGTGTCAAACCATGGCCAAATATTTGAAGAGAGTTCAAGAGTTAATCTTAGGGCTTCGAGAAAGTTGAGTTAAGGCAGCTCCCTCGAGAGGAGAATAGTCATGCAAACGCTCTGGACAACATAGGTTGTACGCTTCACTGACAAAAAGGCCATACCGATGGAATTTTTGCCCGAACCAAGCATCTAAAAGAGTCATGAGGTGATACTATTGAAGAGGAGGAACAAACGTGGCTGACAGATATTATGGAGTACATTGTCAATGGAGTTTTACCTTCGGATAAGTTCACGGCTCGTAAGCTGCGGATGAAATCGACAAGGTATTGCATGTTCGGGGGACACATTTACAGGAGGTCATTTTCTGGACTTTTGCTCAAATGTCTAGGTCTGAAGGCTGCTTTGAAGGTAATGGCTAAGATGCGTGAAGGTTTATGTGGTAATCACTCAGGAGGACGATCTATGGCTCGCCGAATAAAACTGTAACGTTTTCATTGGCCGACCATTTTGAAGGATTCGAAGAAATATTCGAGAGAGTGCGAGAAATGTCAGCGGTTCGTCCCATTACATCACGTGTCATCCAAGGAGCTAACTTCAATAATGAGCTTGTGGTACTTCATCCAATAAAGACTCAACATTGTCATGCCTTGACATCAGGCTCTAGGCCAGAAAAAGTTTATCTTGGTGGCGACCAATTATTTCTCAAAGTGGGTGGAAGCAGAATCTTACTTCAACATCAAAGACACGGATTTGGTTAACATCATTTGGAAAAACATTATCTGCTGCTTCGAGCGTCCAAGAGTTCTAGTCACCAACAATGGCTCAAAGTTTGTTAGTTCAAAGTTCAAATTTTTTTGCAACAAATGGGAAATCAATGTCTATTTCTCTACCCTCAGGCATCCACAGGAGAATGGTCAAGCAGAAACAACCAAAAAGATAATATTAAGCACATTGAAGGAGTTTAAAGAGAAGTGGGCAGAAGAATTGCCAGGTGTACTGTGGTCTTACAGAACCCCGGCGACCTTTTCTGCATCTCGCCGAGCTCCAACAATTTTCTCACACTCCTCCCAAATTTGCAACAACTCGATCTCACGCACCGGCACCGTTCTCCTCCACCACTGGTGAGTGGTGGTACACCACCCACCCAGAAAGCTTACCCTCATGCCAGTGAAGTTAACCTGAGGTTTCCCCTTTGCCTCATTAACCGTTATCTTTGACCAAAAATTCATTTTCTCTGGTGAAGCATACGACTGCAAGTGGGCGCTCACCATCATTCTCAATATGTTTCTTGGGTCATGGGCATGCTAGCCATGTCGTCAATTTGATCCAATTTAGTCGAGATACAAAAATGCCTAATTTAGTCGTGAACACGATCTTCCGGAAACAATTCTGATCATTGACAGTGAGGAATCACCAAATTAAAGTTAATTTCTCATTCTTTTCATCTTCAATTGCATTTCGATATATAGTTTGTAGAAAACAGACTTGAAACGGAAAAACTCAAATTTCAATATGATGTCGAAAGTAGAGATTCAAATCGGACTGCTTCGAAATGAATTTGAGTGAATTAGATAGTCAACTAGGATCCTAGAATTCTTGTGAACATAACCCAATGCTTAATTTTGGAGAAATCAAAAATCCTAAATTTTGGGTATATAGTTGATAAGGAAATTTTCGTAATTACTAAAATTGAAAGGCAATTTCAGTAATTAGTGTTTTAATCTTCTAATTAGGAACTCAGGGAACTTCCCTGAGCCTTTTGCAAATTTTTTCGATAATTAAAATAAATTTTGGTGAATTATTTTAGGCATTTATTCACAATTGAAAGCTGGACCGGAGATCCAGCAAAAGCATGCATATGATATGTGAGTGTATTTATTTTCTAAATATGTTGGGATTATATACTATTATGATTTAATTGCTTTTGAGTTGTTTTGATTGGATTTTATTGTGCATTTAAATTATGTTTATGAAATTTTTGGTTATTTTTCGTAATTTTGTAGAAAATTGTAATTTCAAAGAAAAGTTATGGCTTTTGTAAAATTAAGAATTTTTGGGGCAATTTTCTGATAGTCGAAAGATTTTGAATATTTTTGTAAAATTTTTCAAAATAGAAGATTTTAGAAAATTTTTGAATTTACTACAACTTTAAACTAAACGGATTTGAGAAATTGATGAAATCTGATGATGGATGATTTCGGAGATAATTTTAAGGAGTACCACACAATATTGATATGTTGATTGAGATGTATTTGTTATTACACGCGCTATTATGATATTATGTCATCCTCTGCTGTGGACACGTGTCGGGAGAGAGATGATAAGGATCTTGCCATGACGTATTTGGGATGCCTGTTTGTTGTGATGAGTTATACCCCCATCCCCCGCCTATAACTCCATCAGGACCCTAAGGGTCACACAGCCAAATACTAGATTGTGGTATCAATTTTGATATATGATTATTGATTTATGAGTTTAGATTGGTTTTTGAATTTATGGGTTGTAGCTCATCTATTTGATTTTACGGGTTGTGGCCCATCAGCTTAGTATTTTATGAGCATATGTGCAACAAAATATTTTTAAATGTTTTACAGAATTTCATTTACGGTATGGTGATTGATCTGTGATTTTAAGTGATTATGTTAAATTATGTTTTTGCCCCTAAATTGTGGTATAATGATTTAATGATTTTTGAGAATAAAGCTAAGGGATTTGTGAAATTATTTTCAAAACGGAAAACTTTTCAAAAAATGACGCGAGGTTTTGAGTGTGAGAAATTTTACCTACTGGACTTATATTTGTAGTTACTTAGGAGCACTCATTGAGATTTTCATATCTCACGTTTTGTATTTCAACCTCGTTCACCCAAGTCCTAGCTGCAAGTCCTCGTGAGTTATCGTCGGCATCGAATCCACACTTGGCTTCAACTACTGTTTCTTGTTTATGTAATAGACTCTGTACTTTTATTCTATTTACTTCTTATTGTATTATTTATAAATTCTACTTATCTCACTTAGTGGCTCTAAAATTCCATCTACTTTCTGAACTGATTTAATAGTTTTGAATGACTATCTGTATATCGATGCGATGCATGCCTTATTCACAATTTATATCTTACTTATTGGTTACTTGTATAATAAATTCTCCTTCAGAGATGGATCCTATCAGCTACCCTGACGGTTTCTAATTTAATCTTTCTTAGGCAGGGCTTCTCCAGATAATCTGGAGGGATTTTCGAAGCGGGTCCTGTCACACCAGTTCCACTCAATTTTCTTTGGTGTATGGGACTGAAGCAGTCATTCTTGCAGAAGTAGCTGAGAAAACTATTCGGACTAGTGGATAGCTGAAGCCTTTCAATGATTAGATGATGCAACAATCCCTAGACGATGTGGAGAAAAAGCGTGAAGCAACGGCGATAAGGCTCATGCTAGCAGCTATCAGCTCAGTACTACAACTCCACGGTTCAACAAAGACATTTCCAAGTTGGTGATCGAATACTTCACAAGGTCTTCCATAATACTTTAGAGCTAAATGCAGGATAGCTTGGACCCAATTAGGAAGGCTCTTATACGATTATCGCGATCCCTTGGCCTGGAGCATATCGATTGCAAGATGCACAAGGCAAAGAGGTCCCACGCATTTAGAACTTTGAGCACTTGGAAATTTTCCACACAAATTCTTTTTTCACTTAAGTTGTATGTTCCTGACATTTGCATTTTTCCCTTTTACATTCGGACTAGTCCGACTGAAGGTACACCTGTCGGATCTAGTCCAAACTTTTTATGTTTTACAAAGGATAATAAATAAAATTTTCTGAACATTTTTTTTCATCTCATTGTGTGCAAAATGTTTTGTGGAAATTCTTGAATCGGGTAGGTCATTATCTTAGCACAAAAATAAAAGAAAATGCCACCTTTACGTGTGAAAAAATTATGAACCGACATGGTCGGGAAAACTTCGAACCAGAAAAGTTGGAATGCGAACCCTCTATCGTGGGAAAACTACAAAGTAGTCTTGAACTGCTAAGCTTCGAACCTTTCACATATGCAAGAGGCTTGCTTATTGTTTCGCATGTGACCCTCGAAATGGGTCACCTAGCAAAATTGGTAAGTTGTGGATCATGTGCAAAAAATTGCCATTAAAATTGGGTCCGAGTATCGTGAAGGTCCGACCTTCCAACTTAAAGGTTGGATAGACGATTGGTCAAGGTACTATATCATTTTTAAACTATGTCTATACAACCTCTTAACAAAATTGTAAGAATTCAGAATAAACATGTTATATTAAAAAGATCTGGCAAATGCATGTGTGAATTATATTGATAACTTCGAAAGTTATGGTGTTTAAACGACAACAATTAAAAGATAGAGTCTTCGCTCCGGTCATTTAGTTCTGAGGTGGCAGATGGCCTAGCTTGAGAGCGCCTGTCAGATTTGCTTGTGGTAGCTAAGACGATTGAGGATTGGCATGGACCTCCTTTTCGGGCTAGGCAAGAAGCAGGACAGCTAACATCTGGAAGATCTTGAGAAGATCCCACAACTTCCTCCTCCATTGAGGCATTGGAGTACATGTAGACATTGGGAGAGACATTCAGACTCAATGGAGGATCTTTCTTGCCAAGCTTCTAGAGGAGGCGTCGCCTTCGAAGTTTGAGAGTTCGGGTGAGAGATCAGGCCAAATGTAAAACCAAGCATCAGGAATTGAACCTCAAGAAATATAAATACAACACCTGAGCCAACCAAGTCTTGACACCTTGCTTGCTTCAACCGCGGGGGGGGGGGGGGGGGGGGGGGGGGGGGGGGGGGGGGGGGGGGGGGGGGCGTAAGGGAATACCTGTAGGTATGTCTTGCGGGTTTGGCTTGAGTTGGGCAGGGACCAGTTGTTCCTTAGACAAAAACTTATTTAGGCTGAGTATGATCAGAGGAAATTTTTCAAGCAGTAACACCGAAGTTTGTTCCTCACAAGTTAAGAAAGAAGGTTCTTGGTTGATTCGGCGATCTAAAAATAAAAAGAAGCATTGGTGCTTTGACGAGTTTCGAAGTGAAATTCGGCCACAAGTGAGTCCAACCATCAGGATTTGGTCTAAAGCATTTTAAGACACAGAATTTAAGGAAATCTTTGAAACCCATCGAAATTATTTCTTCTTCAGAATGGAGACCCGCTTCGATGAAGGCTTTAGGCATTAGGATTAATTTGAGGCTGAGATCTTCAAACTGGCTAAGGATTTGGATTCATCTACTCCTTAAACTGACACGTTACTTCAGATAGTGAGGGGCTAACTGTGGATACTATATCATACGTGAAGATAGTCTCGAATATTTTCTGAGGGTGAGCCTCAGCCGTCTGCTATAGTCGGGTGCAGGCATTAAAACATTTCGAGGGAGTGATGATACTAAGTCGTCTGAAGGAGTTAAGACATTAAACCTTCGAAAGGAGTGAAGACACTAAGCCTTCGGAGGGAGTGAAGACACTAACCCTTCCGAAGGAGTAATTAAGGTTTCGAACATTTGTAGTCGCTCTGAAATTCCGAGCATACCAGATGGCCCGAAATTCTGCTCCATAAAGGAATGAAGAAAGTTTTTGAGGCAACCGGCGAAACCAAAAAAGGCTAAGACAATAGCGTCCGAGACATATATCTAAGACAAAAAAAGACTGAGCAAAGTCTGAAGCTGAAATGTGTAAATGACTGAGGCCAACATGTCTTAGGCTCATACGTCCGAGGCTTCAATTGAAGTGTCTCAATATAAAATATCCGAGGCATCCTAAACATGTGACTCTTTCGGAACTAATCGAGGCATCTTGAATACATGTCCCGCAAGCTCAAATGCCACTTCTGAAACTTTCAAACATGCTGAAAGGAAGTGAAACACCAACTGTAACCTTTCCGAATTCAATTAATTCTCAAGCAATCATGGCAATTAATCATCATCAAAAGCATTCGTTCAACAATTATAAGTTCATAAAGGCATGAGACACCAATGGTATAAATAAGAGTTGAGAGCTGAAAAATGAATGTATTCAGAATGACACAGAAACTATTGGAAAAAAAAAATTACTCTTTGAATTACATTCTCTTCTTTCTTTGAATTACTCAATACAAGCGATTTTGCACCACTACACCATATAAATAAATATAGACATTATTGTAAAATAATATTTTTCAATGATAATGTGTAGAATAAAGTCAGGCCAATATAACATAGAAATTGTCAAAATAAATGTATACTTTTAAAGCTTCTATTAGACATTATAAATATTATTTTTCTTTAAAAATGAAAATAATAATAATAAAATATATAATTAATTAATAATTTTTTTGAATTTGCTTTCAATATATTAAAAATTCACCACCAAGATATAAATATAAATAATTTCTATGAATAATAAAAAAAAAATCACATTTACATTGAAGAAACTCTTAAAAATATAAATTTTCCATCAAAAGCATGAATTGAAAATGCACATGCTTTGCACATGGACTTTTTGCAGGGGAATTAGCACCATTTCAAATGCTTTAACAGTTGTAACCATTTCTTTTAATAATGCCATATATATCAATTAATAGTTTATATATGGATATATTGCATTTTAATACTTTTTAGTTTTAAAAAATTACAGTTTTTAGCTTTCGAGTTTAAATGTTGCAATTTCCATCTTCAAGTTTCAGGTTGTTGCAATTGTTCTAATTCAAGTTTATGGCTAAGAAGTCATTAACAACTCCTCCTCATGACTACCATGTGAGGTTTAAAATATCTATAATATTTTTTTATATTTATTTAAACTTCCTCAATTTTAAGTGTCTATACATAAAATTTATGCTGATATTTTTGTATTTTTGCCAATGTTTGTTTTTGCTTTTTGTTTTCTTATTGTTATCTATATTTTTGTACATAGGTATGATATTTTCATATTTTTAAACTCTTGATATTCTCATTCCAATATGAAGAGTTAATTTCAACTACAGCTTCAGAGGTTTGACTTAAATCCAATTTAGTCATTTAGGTTTCTAACAATACATCTGCAACCTTAATAGCATATATAATTACAATTATACCATTGCTCAACTGTTATTAAAAAAGAATATATACTTCAAATAAAAAGAATATTGGTAATTGCATATGCAGGAGATGAATATATAATGTCAAAAATCTGTAAGGAAAAATTAAATTTAAGCCAAACCATATGGGCTACAATTGAAATTAACCCTATCTTGAACCTTACTTCAACGTGATCAATAGTAAAATGCAATTTCGTTCAACTTATAGCAATTTAAACCCTTTAATTTCAAAAAAAAAAATTCATTTTAGTACCTTTGTAGCCAAAAAAAAAAATAGATTAAACTTAAATGAAAAAATAGAAACTTAAAGGCTTAAATTGTAATAATCTTTTAAACTTGAAATCCAAAATTGCAAATTCCCTGTAGAAGGCTTAAAATGAAATAGGCCATATATATTAAAAAGCACATGTTTTTAATTCAAGAATAAAGTATCATACATATAGGGGTGTGCATAAATCCCAAATAACAAAAACACCTAACCAATCCAAAACAATTAAATTTTTTGGTGAAAAAAATCAGTAGTCATGCAACTGATGATGATAAAGAGGCAGTCGGTTATGGTTTCCAATAATGCAAAACTGCTAGTCATTAAAACTGACCAATCTTAATTTTTTTTCCATAAACGCTCACCACTAAAGGAGCATTAAGATTTTTTACCATCATTTTCATGCTCTTAAAATTTTGCTCATATTAACTGTTCACGGACCAGTAAATTTTTAGTCATACCCTTAATTAAATTTGTTATCTCCTATCTTCTCAAAAGAGAGAGAGAGAGACAGAGTACCCACTGATAACAGAAAGGAGAATAAAAGGTTTTTCTTGTTTTTTTTTCCTCCCACTTTCTTTTTCAATTTTCTTTCATTATTTTTCTTTCTGCAACCTCTCTCTCTCTCTTGATTTTTTTTTTCTCACTCAAACTCATTTTTCCTTTTCGATCTTCTTTTAAAAGTAATTAATTTCTAGCTAAAATGAGGGCAAAAAAAGAAAGAAAAGAGAAACATAAAAGAAGAGAAAAAGAAAGAGGAAGAATAATAATAATAATAATAATAAGTAGATAACTAGCTGAGGAAGACAGACATCCCTATTAGGCAGGAACTTCTAAACCAACCTAACCAGTTAAATTAAATAAAAATAAAAATAAAGTTGCATAATAATAATAATATTAATAATGAAAAACAAACAAACAAACTTGGGGGAGAGGCTGGGCTGGTAAAATGGGCAGGAAGAGGAAGCTGGGATGGCGGGCAGAAGGAAGATGTCGGACTGGTGGGGCTAGCTAAGGGTTGGGCCTTAGGGAGATGCCGGGCTGGGTGGGTTAGGCCTAAGGGGGAACCGCACTGGAGCTCAGGCCTGAGAGAGCCTCAAGTCGAGTTGGTTCGAACTTGGAGTGCGTGTCAAGCAGAGGGCATCGAACTAGAATTTTTTTGCTTTTTTTTTCTCCCTCTGTTGTTTTTATTATCGAGGGCCTTATGAATTGGTGCAATAAACATCTTGATTCATAGTGAAATGCAGTCAATCAAAAATAGGTCTTTTAAAGTAAAACACAAACAAAGGATATGAATGAAAGAAAAAATAAAAATATGCTTAATGCTTAGGATTCCATGGTTGCATTTGATTTTTCTGAATTGTTTTCAAATGGTGTATGAAAATACTTTTGAGTTCCAACGTTTAAACATTTTTTTTTCTATGTTCTTCCTTTTCCTCTTCCTTTCTATTTTGTTTTTCCTTATTTCACTCTTTCTCTCATCTATATTATTTTTTTGGTAGATTTTTGGTTTCTCTATTGCTCCATGGAATGATGGTTGTCAGCATTGCAAAAATAAAAAAGCTGGGGCGATGGAGGAGTTACCAGCGTTCCTTTCCAATGCTAAAGTCAGCAATGTCCATTAAGAATCTCTCCTCTCTTCCTCTCTCCAATGCAATAAAGAAAAAGGAATGTATAATATATGTGGATGTGTGCTTGGGTGGCTAAGGAAGAAGAAGGAAAAGAAGAATTTTTCTAGAAGAGAAAAGTAAGCCACCATGAGAGAAAAATTGAGAGATGAGACCTCAGGCCTTTGAAATGAGGTCTTCTCGCTTCATTTTTCTCTATTCTCTTTATACCTTAAACTTGTGGTTTAGATTCCAGTGAACTATCCCTAACTTGTGGATTTGCTGACATGTGGAACTTGGTCATTTTTCTCTCTTCCTTTTTTTCCTCAGCCAAGTAAGTTCATGAATTGGTAGGTCAAGCCCAACTTAACATTCCCATGTAATTTATTTTTGGGCTTTATCTTGATCACTGGGCCTTGCAGGATAATATCTCATCAACAATAGCCTCCAAATTGATTTAATTCTATATTAGATCAATTTTGACTAGGCCCATTTGTGATAAAAATTAAGGGGCAGATTGAAAAAAGGCCACTAGATTTCAACTGTAAGGCTGCTGGAGCGAGATTTTAGGATTTTGAGCATTCAACTCCTCGAGTGCTCAACTTTTGGTAAAATATGAGCCTTGTTCATGGATCGTTCAGCTTTTGGAGCACTTTGCTCCTAGTAGAATTTGAGCCCAACTTAGGGAGCATTTAACTCTTAAGGCACTTGGCCCTTGCTCAATTTTGAGTGTTAATCTCTTCGAATGCTCAGTTCATGTTCAAATATGAGCCTATTGCAGGGATCATTAAGCTTTTGGAACATTTGGCTCTTGGTCAAATATGAGCTCAGCTTAGGGAGGATTAAGCTCTTAGGGCACTCGGTCCCTGGTCAATTTTGAGCGTTTAGCTCCTACAATGCTCAGCTTCTAGTTGGATCTGAACTAGTTCAGGGAACGTTCAGCTCATGAAACACTTAGTTTCTGGTCGAATTTGAGCCCAACTTAGGGAGCGTTCAGCTCTTGGACCACACATTTTTTAATTGATTTTGAGTGTTCAGCTCCTATTCGGATTTGAGCCCAGCTCAGGGAGCGTTCAACTCTTGGAAAGCTTAGCTATGGCTTGATATGAGAATTTACATTATCGTGGGGATCGAGATGAATCTTAACTATTGGCATGGTAGTTTGCCTCATTCCATGGACCGAGGTGAGCTCCATAGATCGAGATGATAGTTCATCTCATCTTATGGACCGAAGTGAGCCCCAAATTCGAGATGGCATTTCTCTTCATCACTTAGACCAGGGTGAACTCCAAATGTTGAAATCTCTAGAGTCTCTCAACTTCTAGTCAAATTTGAGAGCTAGTGATAGGCATAAAATGTTAATGTTTTATGCCACTTTTTATATTGAATTTAAGCTAGTTTTATGATTAATTGTTGATGACAAATACTTAATTACTGTATTTTTTTATTTTCAGTAAAAGAAAGACAAATGCTGGAATTACTGTATTTCTGCACAACCTTTACTGAGAAAATCATATATGGAGCCACACTTTGAGTTTTTGTACGATTCAAGTTGCAAATGATTCCTGATTCACTAGGATTCAATGCTGAAAAGTTTCATTGTAAATGGTTTGGCCAATCAGTGTCAGTTTGATTTGCAAAATCAATATTTCCAACAGTTGTAGTAGATTTACACCATCTCAGGGAAATTAGAATTTGAGCATCTTTCCAGTCTCCAAATTGTGCAAACAAGATATTCATGGAAATATGAGACATAGACCTGACTTTTGAAACTAGAATCAATAAATTCATAGTTCATTTGGTGATCCGAAAGGTACTTGGAATCTTTCTGGCTGTCATGGAAGATATAAAACGAAAGTATTTTGACTTACTAGGATGCTATTAATGATTGGACTACCATGTCACTATACTTCAACCATGTGTACAAAATTTGCCACATCATATGCCACATGGAAGGTCAGATTGTTCTAATTATATTAATTGGAATAATATCTAGACTAAAAGGAATTAGTGTTGAATATAAATTTGATTCCTAAGGAGATAAGGAATGTTTACTTATCCCTAATGTGAACATGAGACACAAATTACCCTACTCTCCTAGAGGTGGCCGACCATGCTAGGAAATATAGGAGTTGGAGATTGAGTTTACATATTATCTCCTATATTTTATAGGTTTTAAAAGGGTTTATTGGTTAAACCTCTCCTAAACATTCATTATAAATACCATGCATTGCTGAAGAAAAACACACCATTCACCACCAGCCCTCACGGCTGGACGTTTTTCACACACAAGTTACACCACCAGCCCTCACAGCAACACACTCTCTCTCTTCAGCCGCATACCCCTTCTCTTTTCTCCCCATTTTCACGGCAATAGCAGCTTTGTTTTAGGTTTATGCTTAGTTTTTAAAGGTTATTTCATAGTAAAGTTATGATACACAAAGCCTAGTGCAAGGGAATTTCGGCCAGCTATTGGAAAAGTCAACCTTGTGACTTGGATCATAGTTTGGAGAAGCCAAAATGAGAAGATTGAAGAACTGAATACAACAACCATCAACTTTGGATTTGATTTCTTTACTCTTATTTTTTTTGTGATTTGAACTATGTTGTCTCTTATTTATTTGATGGATAATTTAGAGATGATATGTAGCTAATTTTTCTATGAGGATTATGATGTACCCCTATTATGAATATTTAGTGTATAATGCATATTTAAGTTTGATTAATGCTTAAGGTTAATATTTTATTGTTGTTCTCAATGCTTCCATGAAAAGGTGGATTGATTATGTATTTATATTGGCTCAGAAATAAGGGATATAAGTATGGATGGGCAATAACATACATGGTTATAGAAATATTCCATGTCTTAGGGCATAAATTTCCATATTTAGATTAGAAATAATTAAATACGTTGTGCTTGCTATATTAGAATACATTGAGAAATCAACTTCTAGTCACATGTGGTTAAAGGGGGATTAACCTATGAATCTATAATGCATTAGGGCTAAATAGAAGTAATAGTGGTGAAGTCATAATCGTTGTTTTCTTAAAATCTTGATAAACTACTTGCTGCCTTGTTCTTGTTTATAATATTGCTTTCTTTTTAATTCATGCTTGGATACACACAACAATCAAATCAAACTCTCTTTTAATTTTCTGAGTTTAATTTACAATTGATTTAATTTCATCACTAGAGATATTATTCCTCGTGGGATCGATATCGGTTTTTCTATTAAAGAAATCCACTTTATTATTTGCTGATTTGTACACTTGCGAGTTAATCTAAAATATACCACAACAGCTAGCTCAAAGAGCCAACCCGCCTCTGATCGAATTTGAGCTCTAGCTTAGATAGCTATCCAGCTCTAGTCAAATATGAGCTGAGCCTTATATTTAGAAGCCTTTCAACTTTAGTTCTAACATGATATGGTAGTTCACCTCATCCCATGGATCGAAGTAAACCCCAAAAAATTTAAAATTTTTTGCAGAAATACTTTTTTATTGATCTAGAAAATGATACAATACTTAAAAATATTTACACTACTAATAATATCACTTCATATGTTTCATTTGTCAATCATTTGTATGAGCTGCCTTGGTGAAGTCTTCAAATGACACTTCATTTCATGAGATCTTAGTAAAAATTCTTCTTCATTGCGAATTAAACAAACTCTTTAAGGTGGCCTCATCGAACGAGATCTTCGATTTCTTCTTTCAACTCAAAACAATTGTCCGTGTTATGGCCAAAATCATTATAATTTTGACAATATTTGTTTTGGTTCTTTCCGTCTGGTCAAGTCAATATCAGATTTGGCATCTTCAAGATATCATGATCTTCAATTCACATAAGCACCTCTGAGTAAGCAGCATTTAGGGGTGTATATCTTTCAAATCTACTTGTTAGACTTCATGGACATCCTTCAATTCCATTTTTATCCTGCTTGAATTCGCTCATGGCCAGACTTTCTCTTCTATTAAGATTCATGTGTGACTCAATAATCTATTCAGCTGAGATATGCTTGTGGGTTTCTACTAATATCTCTGGGGATATTTGAGGCGGGTTCTCGGCTATGGTTCGAATAAGTTCTTCATCTCGCACCTTATCCTCCATGGCTTGCATGGCTCAATCATCTGTGCAACCCTCTATTAGTACCATTGTTTCTGTAAACCTTTTAATACTTCAAAGACTCGTCATCCCTCTGTACAATTCACGATAAATGGAATGGTAGCTTTTTCATTGGTCGAGCTTCTATAAATTATGCCACGAAGGCATTTTCTAGCTGGCTGAAGGAATTGATAAATCCAAGTTGTAAGCTAGTAAACCAGGTCCGCAGTGCTCCTCCTAGCGTTAAGGGAAAGCTCGACACATGATGGCATCCTCAACTGCTTCGAACTCCATCCATACTTTGTAAGCCCTCAAATGTTCTGTTGGATAAGTTCTGCTCTCGTGTCGCTCCAAGTTTGGAATTTTGAAATTTTGCTAGAAAACAACCCCATGAATCTCCTTTACAAAAAGTGACATCGTCTGTGCTATCCCCAGGCCATAGACATAGAGGGGTGGGTTAGAAGCCTGATAACCTCCAAGTGCCCAATGTCTATGTTGGTTGTAAAGCCTCGCATTATCCTTATCCTCCAGCTTTCTTATCTTCTCAGCCTCAATCTGTATGTTCTCCTTTACCATTTACATTTCTCTTGTCTTGCTCGAGATGGGGTTGCATCCTCTCGTTCTCTTATTGAGCTCGCCTAACATGGTAAGTTTTCTTTGCGTGCCCACTTTCTCTTATTGAAGGATAGGTTGAGATCATCTCTGTCTAGCTTATCATTTGACGAGGAAACAACATCGCTCACTGACCTCATCCAATGCTGCTTTGCTCATCTCTGGTCTGCTGACAAGCCAGGGATGCATAGTTTCTGTTTCTCATAACGCCACCTGGAGGTGGTCTTTGGATATCCCCTTGGCAGTGCTAACATGATATTGTTACGCTGGTGGGCATCCCTGTCTTGAGTCCTCAGCTCCTTACATGGTACTCCCTCCTCTCCATGTGTCCGAGAGTCAGCACGGGGCTATAGAGAGTCTATGGAGCTTGACTTCTTCTGTTTTGAGAAATAGGCTCTTGTTGGGTTTGTCGATTGTGTGAGATTAAACTAAGGAACTGGTCCATACAATTCTCTAGGTCTGACAGTATGGTTGATTTTGAGAATGGTGCTACCATTCTCTCACTTTGCCTCCGAGCTAGTGGCAATTACTATGAAGGTAACACAATCAGTTCAACTACTAGGATGGAGATTTTTCAGTGTTGAACATAATTGGTTCCTATAGGTTGTTTTCCCATGGCTCGCCTATTGGAGAGCTCAGCTCCCTCTAAAGTGTGTTGTTGCTCTGGCTAGGTGTCTGATATGCTTCAGTATCAGCCTCGGTTTTCTAGCAACGGGAAACTAGCAGAGATCTTCCTCCACAATAGTGGGTCTTTCTGGAGCTAAAATCAGCAAATTCCTAACAACTAAAATTCAACAATGTCTTTCAAGGTTTCAAGTCTTTCCGAAGCTAAAACTCAACAACTCCTTTAGTAGTTGAAATTCAACAGTGAGCTCCTTCAAAGTAGCAGATCATTCCAAAGCTGCATCTTAGCAACTCCTCTAGCAGCTAAAATTTAGCAATAATCTTACCGATGTTTTAGGTCCTTCCAGAGTGAGCTCATCCCAAATAGCTAGTTAGCCTAAATGTGGCAGGTGCCTCATCTTTGCTTTTACTCCTATCACTTTTGTTTTCTCTCTTTTTTTTTTTCTTCTTTTTTCTTTTTGTTTTTTTCTAAAGCAAAATGACAAAACCATACAAACAATAACTTCCAAAATATAAAAGATGGAAACCAGGGAGCACCCAAACCATATATATCCTTGGATATATTTATATATATGTGTGTGTGTGTGTATATATATATATATATTTTCTTTCTTTTGGACAAAAATGGGAAAGGCCCAAAAGGCTTTGCAAAAAGGAAAATGAAGGATTTTTAATTTTTACTTTTTCTTTGGTTTTACCCAATGTCTGCAATATGTTGTGTTTTGCCCACACAAAAATGCCTCAAAATAAGAGATAATGGACCAAGAACAAACGGACAAATGGTTCAGAGGTAAATAAATGATGAAGCAGAAACACTAGAGAAAAACGGTGGAGAAAACGAGTGACCACAAATCACAAAATAAAAATAAAAAGAATAAGCAAAACCAAGAGATAATTTGGGAAATACAAATCATTCAACCATAAAAGAAAAAACCATTTGGATAGAAATCTAAACCACCAATAACCAACCGAGGCCAAAAATCAACAATATAAACAAAGGGTTGCAAATGATTGGAAAGAACAAAAAAAGAAAAAAAAGAACTGAAATGGCAAGATGTCGGTTTCCACATACATGGTCATAGTGGATTTTTGATTCCTCATTTATTCTACGGGTTGATGGTTGCCGACACTGTAAAAATGGAAAAGCTCGATTAAAGAGACATCGCAGGGTTATTACTGTTCTCTCTCCGATGCTAAAGTCAACAATGTCCATTAAAAATCTCTCATCTCTCCCTCTCATCCAATGTAATAAAGAAAAATGCATATATAATATATGTGGATGTGTGTTGGAAGGAAAAAAGAATTTTCCAAAAAGAGATAAATAAGCCACCGTAAAAGAAAAAATTGAGAGGTGAGAATCCTCATGCCTCCAAAAAGAGATCTCATCTCTTTACTTTTTTATTTTTTTTTTCTTATACCTTAAACTTGTGGTTGAGGTTCTAAAGCACCATCCTTAACTTGTAGATCTGCTGACATGTGGCGCTTGATCATTTTTCTCTCTTCTATTTTTGCTCCAGCCAAATAGGTTAATGAATTGGTGGATCAAGCTCAACATAACCTTCCCATGTAATTTATTTTTGATATGTGGGCTTTGCAAGATAATATCCCACAACATTATTTATCTGAAACCAATATTTTTTTTCTCTCCTTTATTCTTTTTCTTTTTTCTCTTTTTCTTCCTTTCTATTTCTCTTTTTATTTTTTTATTTTTTTTTATTTCTTTCTCTTTTCTTAGCAAGCTCTGTCTTTTATTTTTATTTTTTTTTTCTCATCCAAACATTTGGAAGCAAGTGTTAATTTTTATTTGGAAGAAATTTTTCTTTCAAAGGAGACCCAAGACAAGAATAGATTTGGGTGAGAAAAAACAGAAAAAGAAGAAGTTTTTTCTCTCTCCTTTATTCTTTTTCTTTTTTCTCTTTTTCTTCCTTTCTATTTCTCTTTTTATTTTTTTATTTCTTTCTCTTTTCTTAGCAAGCTCTGTCTCTCTTTTTTTTTTTTTTTTTTTCTCTTATCCAAACATTTGGAAGCAAGTGTTAATTTTTATTTGGAAGAAATTTTTCTTTTAAAAGGAGACCCAAGAGAAGAATGGATTTGGGTGAGAAAAAAGAGAAAAAGAAGAAGAAGAAATAGTGAAATGGTAAATTTGAGCGGGAAAAAAATGGAGGAGGAGGTGGGCATGGTTATGCTATTGAAATAATTTATTTAAGATATAACAAGTAATTCACGGGTCAAAGAACAATAATTGAAGGCATAATTCTAAGTTTTGAAAATTATGAATAAATGTTTTCAGAGATTTTTATATGGATGTCCAATTCATCACCATTTTAACTTTCTATGCCCATTTTTTTTTTTTTTTTTTTTTTTTTTTTTTTTTTNTGCTTCTTAATACCTATGTTGCCCATTTTACCCTTGTTTTAAAAAAATTAAAAAAACTTAAAGTCTCTTCCTTTCCTTCTTCCCTCTTCCATTTCTCCCATTATTTCCGATCTTTTCTCTCTTTCAAAAAAAAATTTTAAAAAAAAAATCAACGGAAAACTAAAAAAAAAAAGAAAAATGAACAAGTTCACGATAAATGGTTGAAAAAAAAATGATAGTTATTTTGCTAAAATAAATGACAAATGGTAAGTAAGAATATTAAAAAATAAGTAAAATAGACAAAATAAATTTAGAATAATGACGTTGTGGGCATAAATAACTAAATAAAAAACAATGAACATAAAAAGTTAATAACTAAATGAGGTATACATAGAAAAATTCCAAAAAAAATTCTCCTTACTAATTGTTTTCCATAAAATCTATAAAATAAAGCCTAATATTGAGGGCCCAAAACATAAGTTTGGGCCATATGATGATTGGCCTAAAACAAATATCAGGCTGAAAAGGAAGGCATGTTAAAGCTCTGTGAGGCTGAATATTTACCTCCTAAATTAGAGTTTAAGTTGACTTTTCGGATGAGTCCATAGCAAAATAAATGCTATTATTTTCAAATTTTATTTGTATTTTATTTTTTCCATCATATAAAGCAATGCAATGCTTTCTCTATAAAATGTAATGCAAAAATATGAAATGTTGGGCCGAATACAATTGCGGAAGCATTTTTTACAAAATTCAAGTCTCATTTTTCTCTTTAATTATAAACCGAGAGTATTTTTAAGCAAATTAAAACAACTCATTTCATTCGTCACTACTCATTCCTCTCGGCCTAGCTTTCTTTCAACAACTAAAACAAAGTTTTCTTCAAGTCTTAGCCAAAACACTCACCCAAAATCGAAACACAAACATTCAAAGTCAAAGAGTTACTAAAATTTCTCTTTGAATATCTCTCTCAGCCAACATGAAAAATCCAACGATATGTAATCTATTGGAATGTTTAAACTTTCATTAATAATAATGTTTGCAATTTTTTAGCAGTTTGTAAAATAAAAATGCAGACGTACCACTAGCTTTCAAATAATTAATCGGATGTTTGAAAGAAAATAATAAACAATAATAAAATTAAACAGATGATTAGTATTAGGATATATAATAATACATAGAATTTTAATTAACTGGGTTTTAAGGCCTATAAAGAATAAAAGGACTTTTAACCCACAAAATCTTAATAATAAAATAAAAATAGCATAAAGAATACGATTATGAAACAAAGAGACTAAATGACAATGAAATAGGAAGATGATATAACAATAAAAGCTACAACAAAAAGTAATAAAAACTTTGAAGAACTAAAGTACTAATGAATAGCTAAAGAAACGTTGCAGAGGTTTTCTGAGAAGAATTGATGTAATAATGATGCATTCCCCCTTTTTACATAGCCTCCATTAACACTTGCTGATCGTGATGTATCTTCGTAGATCTAATTGTCCTTCAGGTTAGACTCGCTATCTTTTTCGGTTCATAATAAATCCAATTTTGATCTTGATGAAATCAATCCATAAACCAAACTTGATAAGCCGTGTGTGTGTCCCACGTATTTATCCAACTTTAGTTATATATTTCTCCTTATTATTTTTGAAATTATAAATAATAAAGACAATAATCCCTCAGATATCCATGCAACATAAATTTGAAAATAAATAATTATTTCAAATATATTTAAGGTAAATATATAAAAAGGATAAAATATCTAGCTTTAACAAATATATTCAAGATTTATTTTATTGACCGAGTACTTTACCTAACTCTAAAAAAGGGAATGCATCGAATGATTTGTCAACTATTTCCTTGAATTTTACATCCTATAATTATAAAGCATTATTAATTTATCAATTATTAATAAAACTACCATATTATTTAATATAAAAAAATTAGTTAATATTTTTAATAAAAAAAATATTATTTGTCACATATTGTGATTGATCACCAATGAAACTCATATGTCATTTGACATTTAATTAGGTAACTCAAAAATGTTAGCTTTTTTTAATTAAATTTTTAGTATAAAAATTTAATGTATAATTAAATGCATTTAAAATAAAACTTATCATTTTAGCATGGATCCCACTGAAAATCATTATCACAGATAAATAGTAAAACTCATTTAATAAATGTAGCTTTGCCCTTGATAAATTGATGCTGTGATACCGAACTGTTATCAGCTAAAAGTCATTATGCATGGTTGAGATGTTTCCATTGTTGGGTGAAGCATGCACTGAGCTCTCACACTCTGGCTAAGTGCACATTTTCATCAAACACTGATCATAATTACGCGGGTCCAATTGTTAGTGCTCATCATCTGAATTAAGATGAAGTTGAATTCCGCCTAATGTCATCCTCATCTAGACATTTTGACAAGCAACATGCGTTTTGCTAACATGCCTATTTGAAGTTCCACGTTGGACTAATTAATATTTTGACAAATTAAGGAAAATGCTAGGAATCTCATATTTTTTTGTCCTACTTCTAACTAGGCACATGGCAGCAATATTTACAAACTTGTCCTTCGTCAAATTTTAAATTAATTTGCATTTAAGCATGAACTATTGCCACGGAATGGGTAATCTTTACTCAAGTGTGACGTCAAATTGGGAATTTCATTATATAATTAACTATCTATCTCACACGTGGGAAATGATTGTCAGCGTTGGTATGTTCAATTATAAGGATTATTTTATATTCATAAATGTCCACCAGCCGTCTGAAAGGTGTAATATCAAGTTGCAGTTCGTAATTTCCTTTAGATCCTTCCTTTTTTGTTTTTTTGTTTCTGTTTTTTGTTTTGTTTTGCTTTTTTTTTTTTCGGTGAATTCTTTCAGATTCTTCTTGGTTTTGGTTTTCCTGCAACTACTCTCTCCTTTTTGCTATTTCTTCCTTATTCAGAAAGATCAAAAAAGTCTTACCAAATATATATGTATATATATTTATTAATATATAGATATAATAATAATTTAAGAAAATTCCATGCTTTAAAAAATCTCGGTGACTTCAAAGAACATGCATTTTAACTTTTATATTGTACAAGTACAACAATAAAGAAAGCAAAATTACTTAAAACGAGTTTAATATATTTTATTGCCCTCATTTTTAGTCCCATTTTGACAAAGGCCTTCTAATAAAATGTTTTCTTCCAATAGTATTACTCTCATTTTTCAATTTTTATAGCAAGGACAAAATCTCAAATTTCTTATATAAGCCTAATAACACAGCTGGCTTATTACCAAAAATAAACACAGCTTTTCTGGCAGTGGCAATATCGTTGTATATCATGATCACCATTCACCAGCACAGCAGCAATAATAAAGCTCCCTAGGCGCTCTGTGTCGCTAAGTTTTGTTAAGATTTTGGAATTTATATCCTCAGTTGCAATAAACTAAAAAATAAAGGATATCCATTGAAAGAAAATATTTTACAGTCTCAATCATACAAACAACAGATGAGATATGTTCCAAAAAAAAATACTATTTTTAATAGTTTTTTTTTTTTTTTTTTATATTAAAATGATGAAAGAATTCCAACTTAAATCATTTTCTGGGAATTTTATGACCTTATATGAAAATAGTTAATCAACTAAAAAAATTAACTAATTAAAGCCAAAGTACAAAAATTTTAGTTGCAGCTTTTTTACCGGGTTTTAACGTACCTAGTAATGTAATCTCTCTGTATATTATAACATATTATTATGTTGTGGATGGTATAGAAAATTATATTAGAAATATAATTAGACATCATAAATTTTAAGATGGTACAAATGTACATGAAATTTTGAGAGTTTAGATTTGCATATTTTAATACGAAAGCATAACATGTCAGTTTTGGGTGAATAAATTTTGATACGAACACAATACGACATAACACGAATATAAAATTTAGTTTAACACGACATGAACTTTTACGTATTTTTGAAAGTTTAAATTTGCATATTTTAACATGAAAATTTAACGAGTCAGATTTAAGTGAATAAATTTTAACACAAACACAGTATAATACAACACGAGTATGATATGATATAACAGATTGGTAAGTCTAAATATAATCTCAAGATCTGTTAGAATTAATGAGAAGTTACAGACATATAATATATATATATATAATTATTACTATTTTGTTTTCTTTTGGTGAACATGCAAAGTTACAAACTGAGAGCTTTTTTAATAGAATGTATATTTTTAAAATTAACATACCATATAAGTAAATATAAATAATATTTTGAAAAAATATACTCTAATGGTAATATTTATAATGAATGTCGATGTAGTTAAGATATTGTCAATGTAAATGTCTACTTTTAAAAATTCTGTTAAACATTGTTCAATTTTTAAAAAAATATAATTATCTTTGAAAATCTAATTTATTTAAAAATTAAAAATATTTAATCAAATATATAATTAATTAATAATTATAAATAATTTTTATATATATTTGTATTAAAAAATAATTTTAGATTGATTATGCATCTATCGCATATAAATTTAAATAATATTTTTTTTTATGTGACTCCACTTATATTTTTCAATTGAATATGGTCTGAAAAGTGAAAACTTTTTGAAAGCCATTTTGTCGATGAATGAATCAAAGCATATATACATTCTAGAAAAAGAAATCAACATATAATTTATTAAAGTAGATAAAAAGATCAAGTTAGTTCAAGATTGGAATCCAATCAGGATAATCAATAAAGAAACGCTCATATATAATAAATAAATAAAGACTAAAATAAAGGTACAGCTTATCACAATAGCATAAAATTTATTAATCAATTGGATAATATCACCAAAGGCAATAAAGCTAAGAAATAAAGATCATATATTAAATACAGAGAATTTTTTATATTTATTTATTTTTTGTGTTCTTGCTTTCCTAGCTGGTTACCAACTTGGTAGTTCTATATTTTCTGCAGAGGAAGTCGGACTACAAGAATGCCCCCAATATTAGCATAATTCCATGGGCAATCTAAGATTAGGAATTTTTTTATTTTTTTTATTCTAGTGAAACAATATACAACCTAATAGTTTTATAATCAGTTTTTTTTTAATTTTTAAATCACATCAAAAATTAAAACTATAACATATATTTATAATTTACCAGATTTCAATATGGTTTATTTTTCATAAATAAAATTTTAGTATTACAATGAATTTATAATTATCAGTAATTAAATTTTATATTCTACCTCTTTATGTGATTCAGGGTTAATAAAAAAATATTTAATTTTAAAATTGTTAGGTCAGCATGATATGGCTCGCCATCTTTACACAGACAGCTCAATAGTAAAAATCAACCAATGATCCATGTTCAAATCTTCCTCTCTAAATATAAAAATAAATAAATAAATAGCTGGCAATTTTAAATTGTCTTTTACGTGAAAATTTTTGGGTGAGTGCCTTTTACATGGAACTTAGCGTCAACTAAATAAAGTCTACAATATAAAGCATTAAATATTTCTACATTATATTATTCTATTTGTGTATTCTATCTTGAATAAATATTAATCAAGCAATACAACTGTTGTTATCTTCTTAAATTGAAAAAGACAATAATAAAAGCTTTAATTTAATGATCTACATCTTTTTATTTTTATTTTTTATTTTTTGAAAAAAAAAATATATCTGTAACGGAGTTTTAAGAGTTATATAGTGAATGAATCAAATTCAATCGTCTTTTCAACCCAGTAAAAATTTACACTGGAGATCCATATCACTGGAAATTTCTTCCCCCTTGTGCGGTAGCAACGGAGAAGAACATTTGAGTCCAAATAGAACTACCAAAATTCGAACTTCAACTCTCATACTTACAAATATAAAAACTCAACTGGCTCCTATCACTCAACTAGCTTAATAATCTACATCTTGTTTTATCTAGGAAAATGTTTCTTACCACTATTCAGAATACTATAAAAAGTTCCAATTTTATGACGGTAGTTTGAATATAATTTTTTAGATAATTAATTCCCTTACACTTCCTCTAAGAGATAAAATAGTTTGACTTATAGACTTATAGTTGAGGGAAAGCAGTTTCAAAAATTAAAATTTACGGGGCAAATTGAAACAACTGCGAAAGTTTATGACGATCTTAACAAATTTTCCTAATTTCTTTTCTTTGGAAGGACATAATTATAGGAATACTGCAAAAAATAGAAAAACAAAAAACAAATTGCTGGTCCATGAAACTAAGATCAATTTCTATTTTTAAAATCTAAAAACTGTTGTTTTTGGAAAACTCATACAATTATTTGGCCAATGTTTTTATAAAATATATAGTTTTAAAATTCAATGGAAAAAGTAAAAAATTAGCTAGTGATGAACAACGAAAAATGTGTTCAGGTGTTTTTTTTTTTTCAATTCCTGCTCTTGTTTTGTCTAATTGTTTTTAATTTCTATAAGTAGATTGCCAAACAATCCATTATTTTTATTATTATAAATAATAACAACGGTAGTCCCTAAACTATACCATACACTACGCCAAAAACCCTAATAGGCGACGCAAAACTAGCGTCGCTAATTGTAAACGGCGACGTAAATTCATGTGTTGCGGAAAGGGGAGTCGCCGAAAGTACAAAAACATTCGCGACGTCCAAATTGCGTCGCCGTAAAATAAGGATTAAGGCGACGCATGGCGTCGCTGATAACCGTTATACATTTGCGACGCAAGTGTCGCATTTATTTTAAAATACAAATATATATATATATATATTTGTTATTAACATGCACAATCCCTTCATTTAATGAAGTTGCACTTTGATCCCTCTTACATGTCTCAAGTGCATGGCATGTCGCATATCTAACATAATTTTGAATGGAAAATAAGGAAGAAATTAATGGAACAACAAATAATGAAATTTAGAAAGCAAAATACCAAACAAAAAAAATCTAGGGACCAAGGGTAAAAGATGATACCAAAAGGGGTTAGGCGTTTCTACAGTTCTGATACAGCTCAGATATGCTCGAGACACACAAAGCCACTCCTAGGCACACAAAGTTATGAGCCTATTAGAGCAATATCAAAATAGAGAAAAACCTGAACTACTACAAGATCAAAAGACTAATGTATTTTCTGGTGCACCAGATCCCTTTCGCAGGGCAAGTGCAGAGCATACTCATAGCATCTCTGATGATGATGAACAAGACATAGTAAGGAAACATTGAGAAAGAAATAAGAGAATTTAGCTGGACATCTTTGTAGATAGCAAACCAAACATTTTATTTAATTTTCCTCTGAGTTTACAAGAGAAACTAAGAGCTCCTTAAATAGAAGGAGAAAAGCAAACATACATGATTACAAATACTTTTACCATGGGTAAAAGCAAAAAGGAAAAGCAGAAAGCATAAAGTAGAATACTATTCTTTTACATAAAGAGATAAAGCAAAAGTAAAAGCCACCGAAAGATGGTAAATAAGACAGTGGCATCACGGGCTGTTCTGGCTGGGAGACACATTGAGGTTCCTGTAGTCTGAGTCATCAGAATCCAAAGATGTACTTCTATCGAAACCTTTCCACCAGGGCATAGTAGCAGGGTCACGTGGGCTGTCTGTCTTCTATTGTGTTCCAACATTATCATTCATCTAGGTGTCGAAACAATTATAGCCATCATAAGGATCTTGGAAAAGAGAGTCTTGGTAATTTGGAGGGACTTGATTAAGATCAGTGGGCCTGTCAAGAGGAATGTCATCAGCAGGATTTTTTGAAAAGTCTTGGTCCATAGGGGTAGAATTGGATGGGCCTGGATCTGGAGGTTTGGATGGGTCTGGCTCAGTAGAATCTGATCCTACATGGTCTGGGATGATAAGAACTTCATCTGGGCCTTAGGTATTTTCCAGATTATTAATTTCTTGAAGAAAAACCTGAAGCATAGGTTTCTGGGTCGGAGTCAGATGGGCTTTGGAGATTGTAGCCCATTCATATGCCATCCCTTGGGCCTATAGCTTGCCTGTTGTTTTGTTGAAGTAGTAGAGCCTGTGGAGTATGAAAATTGAAGATGTTTCCTTTTGCCTGTCGGGAGGAAGCTTCCATAAATTCTTGTGCTGGAGAATTTTGTACAATTCATCTCTCCACCAATGAAGACCGTGGAACCATTCAAGGAATGTCCACAGGAGGGAGTCATGATTGACATGTTCAATAATATGATCTAGAAGGGGAATGGTCGGGAAAACAAGAGCAACAGAATGCTCTGTAACACAGCACCAAAGATACCAAAGTAGTTCATCAGTAAAGGTCTGTCTTGGATCAAAGTAAAATGGAACTGTGCAATATAATCTATCATTCCAGAGCTAAGATCTGTGGGGCTAATCAAGGTGATGGAGAACATGATACAGGTGGGAAGCCCTTTTATCTTTAGCATAGGCAAGGATGATATGAGGAGGGAGATGGTTATTGAGATCTAAGGGAAGATCTCTTTGGATGGTTGCTCTATCAGGAAGGTGAGGAGGATTTGCCATCATGATCAAAAGGAAGGAAGAGATGTGAGAAATGAGCTTCAGGTGAGGGCCTTGAAAGGAGGTCAGGGATAAGATTAACCTTTCCTTTGAGGTGTTTGACTAAAAAGTCATACTTTGAAAACCAATCCTTAAGGCGAAGAAGCTGCTTATCAGGAAGAACCTTGTTTTGGAAGTCAAGAACTCTGGGGAATGATGAATTATCCATGTTGATCAGGAAATGATAGCCAAGCATATGAAACTCAAATTTCTGGATACCATATTTCACCTCAAGAATTTCTTTGTAGATTGTATGGTAGTGTTTTTCTGCTTGAGTAAATTGTCCGCTGGCATGGCCACAGTAGTGGCGCTTTCCATGTTCATCTTTTTCCAGGAGCAGGGCACCTCAATATTCATCACTGGCATTTGTCTGGAGAATTCATTGTCCTGTGCCAAGGATCTTTAAATGAGGGGGATAAGCATCTATGTCTTTTAGGGCTTTAACTGCTTGGGTCTGAGAGGTGCTCCAGGGAGGAGGATTCTTCTTGAGTAGAGCAGAAAGCTTACTCGTGTGATGAGCAACTTGATTGATGAAGTCCATAACATAATTGACAATTCCTAAGAATTGTTGAATCTGCTTCTGAATGAGATTTTCATCTGGGAACTTTGCCAATTTCTGAGTTAGGTGTTCACCTGGTTGATAAACTCTGTTATGGATACGAAGGCCAAGAAAGTTTATAGAAAACTGGGCCAAAAAAATCTTCTGTTCAGAGAGCATGATGCCATGCTGCTGAGATATATATAAGAACTGGGCCAGTAGAGCTTGATGGGCTTCATGAGTATCAGAAAAAAGAAGGATATCGTCTATGTAGACGAGGGTGTTATCCAGAATGAGCTCAAATATTTTTAACATTGTTTATTGAAATAGAGATTGAGCAACTTTGAGTCCAAAAGGAAAGACAGTCCATTAATATTGGGCATTGGTATACAAAAAGTTGTTTTGGGCCTATCAATGGGGTCATTACCAACCTGCCAAAATCCAGCCTTAAGATCGAATTTAGAAAAGATCTTTGCTTTATGAAGCTGGGCAAACAGGGGTTGGATTTTAGGGAGAGGAAACTTGTCATCTTTTAGGAAAAGGTTTAACGGTTTGTAATCTATGACAAGTCTTTTCTTTTTCCGGATAATCTCGGACATTTTTTCAACATAAAAGGCCTGGCAAGCCCAATCAGATGTCTCGGGCTCAATGAGACCTTGGTCCAAAAGCTGGGCACATTCTTCTCGGGCCAGCTTTAAGTCTGAGGGAGTCATTCCCGGATGAGAGGCCTTTGTAGGATTTATATCCTTATTTTTCTTGAAAGGCAACTTGATAAAGAAGGCCTGGTTTCTCCAGAGAGGAAAGGGATGTTGTCTTTCAAATTCTTCATAAGAGTTGGCACAAAGGCGAAGAAGGTTTCTCTGAATCTCAGTGTGCTGAGGTGGGACTTATAGGCAGAGAAAACAGTTTGGGAACATTGGTATAAGGTTTGAACTGATGTTTATACCTGATTCCAAGAGGAAGGATACGGAAGTGTTGAGCTTGGAAGTATGTGTCTATTCCAATCAGAAGATCTTTGTCAGGAAGCTTGCTTCCTAAAACATGCGTCCAAATGACACAATTGGGGAAGAATTTAATCCCTATCTTTTCCTTCAGATCAATTTGACAAAAAAAACCTTGTCATCAGCGGCCTTAAAATATTCCCGATGAGGAACCCATTGATCCTCTGGTAGAACAGAGGGATTCATCATAGTCTTATGAACGCCGGTGTCCATGTAAGCAATGAGCTTAATGGGCAGATCATATTTTGAGAGCAGTAAGTCAATCTCAACATTAGGAATATTAGGAAAAGACTGATTGACCTAGTAATATTAGGAATATTACTTAAAGTGCCACATAACTTATATGATACTTGATATACATCTTGATAGATTTATTTAGTATCTCTATCATTATTTTTTTTTTCTTTTTTGAATGTGAAATTGGGTGAATATCATGATTCACCAATTTGAGTTTAGATTTAAAAAAAAAAAAAAAATCAAATTGAGGTTAGAATTTCATGCCACCTCATTTATATTAAGCTACTGGTTATAAACATGCTAAATAATTATTTTTTTTGATAAATGCTAAATAATTTTATTTAAAAAGGAAAACTTCTTTAATTAATGAGCCCCAATAGCTTTAAATTTAAATTCCTTTTATATTTTCTCAAAGTTAGGACAAATTAAAATATTCACCGAGGGAGACTAATAAAATTTTAAAATATCATGATCAAGATAAATTAGAATGACCAAAATCTAATTTGTTTCTAAGTACCAATTACTTAAAGAATAAAAAAAATCCTCATTCCATTTGAAAAGGAAATGTCTACGAATCCTCATTCCATTTGAAAAGGAAATGTCTATGTTTCATCGTTCCTCGATAATGGTGGTAATGACTTTGTATGGTGGCTTGCAACCATTTTTTTTTCTTCCTTCTATTTTGCTTCCTATCTTTATTGAAATTTCCAAACTTAATTTTTATGTTTTTCTCATTAAGTAATTGATATTTATATTAGTTTTTGTTGATCCTCATCGATTTGGTAATGCTGTAAAATTTTATACTTATGTTTCTATTGATTTTTTTTTCCTTTTTGCACAAGATTAATTTGAAAATATTAAAGGAATTGTTATAAAATAATATAGATTTATATAAGGAGTTAGAATTTAAAGCTATTAGATTCCTAAATAAGAGTTGTTTTCCATTTTAAAAAAATAGCATAACATATTAGTTTATAATTATTACATTTTCTAAAATAAATAAAAAATATTATTTACCAATACATATGATTACATACATACTATATTATATTTAAATAGTTATTATTAAATTATTTATTTTTTATTAAA
The DNA here is from genome assembly GCA_003254975.1 of Ochetophila trinervis. Taxonomy (NCBI): domain Eukaryota; kingdom Viridiplantae; phylum Streptophyta; class Magnoliopsida; order Rosales; family Rhamnaceae; genus Ochetophila; species Ochetophila trinervis. The sequence continues at coordinate 64,909 of QANX01004274.1, read as the reverse complement.
ATTTTAATATTAAAAAATAAAATAAAAATATTTTTAATTAGAATTTATAATACCAAATCACGATCACAGACAGTGAAAACTAATAAATTTTTAAATTAAATAACGTGATATAGCATCCTTTTAACTCAAATTGATCCTCTGCATTTTCTGCATATCGGTTAAAAGGGAGAAGGAGATCATATGCAGAAAAGGGAAACCCGTGAGCATCTTGCATATAATATTTTGTTTGTTGATTCCGAAAATATTTTCTTGAATAATATTTTTGAGTTCTAATTTTAACAGTGTTAAAATCACTATTTATCTGTTTATAGTTCAAATTTGAATCTTCCATTCCTAGTACCTGTTAAAAAAAAATATTAAAAGTACCGATTAATATACCAAAAAACCTGTCAACTAAGAAGTGTTATTATATTATTAATTTTATTTAATTACATTTATTTTCTAAATGAATACTATTTGTAGTTAATATGCTAGTTTATTATTAATTTGCATAATGGAAAAGTACATATCCTACGCACATAAAATAATGAAATAAATAAATAAAAGTACAAGTCCTAGATACACCGCGAACATTTACCAAACCAACATTTAAAGCTAACAGAGCATTGGGAGTTGGGAGGACGGTGCGATAATAGTTTCTGTAGTTACGCAGTACATTAAATTCATCAGCGATATCTTGGATCCAAAAAAGAAATCGACACGAGGACATAATAAATTGGAAGTTGCCCAAACCCACATATAGTAAATTTATTCAATTTTTGGAAGTTGACTTTATTGCAAATGGCTTTTATTTTTTTTTTCTTTTAAATATTATTATATTATTTTTCCTATATTTAATAAAACTTTCATCTGTATAAAATCCACTTTCGCCTACTTTCTTTTTCCCATTGTCAAACTTTTCTCTCCTCTTTTTCAATCCACTTTCAGATCCGTACTCTCCCTCTCCCTCTAGTATGCTTTACCAAACATGGTGTACAAGATTATGTTTACGAAGCAACTGGTTCTCTTCCTCACTTTCTCAATCATTCTCTTTTCTGCTGCCTCTCCTGCAATCAGTAAGCTCATCAGCTCCAAATATTTTTATATTTTATATAATTATTATATTTGAAAAAATATATGATACTCATATTTTCTAATATTTTTTCTGGGTAGTAGGAAGCTTCAATTTAGACAAGGGAAACCCATCTCTCCAAAGGTTGCAAGCTGAGGTAAATATCTTTATATATATAACATAATTATAAGTACAGTGCGTATATATTATTAATATTGAGGGACTGTGGTCTGTTTGGCAGGATGGGTTTGATTTGGGAGAAGGAAATATTGAGAGAAGGATGTATTTGCAAAGCACAGAAGATTATTCAGGCGCTGGGGCAAACACAGAGCATGACCCAAAACCCCCTGGAAAAGTTTGATATCAAAATTTTACAAGTTAATATTCGATCCTATGTAAGATCAAAAGCCTTTTAAGTTTTTTTCTTAGCTAGATCTGAACTTGTGGGATTTTTTTTTTTAGCCTAATGTTATATTTTATATATTGTAAGCATAAAAATAAAAAGTAATAGAATTGTTAATATGAAAAAAATTGTTTTTATCTTTAGTGTAAATGGAAATTTTTTTTTTTTTTTTAAATTCAAATGTGATTGGAGTCTTTAGTTATAGTTAATTTTTTAATATAAGAAAATGCATTGGGCCAAAGTCACTTGTTATTTTGAGAAGTCTGGGCTACAGTCTAAAGCTAGCACTTTAGTGGGCTGACAAAGTTGACCCAGCTTCGTCCATATCCAACAACTGATTAGACTTGTGGGAGCACGATGGTTAAGGGTAAATTAATCAAATAATTACAGCAAATTGTTTTTACTAATATATAGTAGACTGATAGATGTACAAGTTCATTATTGGTTTAGATAAATTTATTTTGCTAAGTAAGTGGAAAATGACTTAAAAACTACCAAATTTAAATTTGAAGTTCTTTAATGCTAGAAGCATCAAATAATTTATCAAATAAACAATCTATTTCACAAAAGATGAATATGAGGTATTTGAAGGTTTATTTACTTATACTTATTTATATCAATTTTTCTACTGATAATACTTTGACATATAATATGATTAATGAATTTGATAAACAATTTGGTGCCTATAGCATGTGATTTCAAGTGATGTGTATATTCAGAAAAAATGAGATGCATGAATGCAAACAGATAATTTACAGTCTCTGTTTATCGATGACTTTTGAAATAACTATTTGGTCTATGTATTAAAGTTGTCCAAAGTAAGCTGGAATGAAACAAAAGCATCATAAGAAAAGTAAAATGTTTATGGATATTATATATGCAATTGTAATATAAGGTCTTTTATGGTTAAGTGTTATGGTCATAAACAAACTCAAAATCATTATATGAGAAAATAATAACTTGACCACTAAACTAGGTTGCCCATGGGCTAGTTAGTTAGTTAAAGATATAGCAAACCGATCAGTAATAATCCAAGATAAATAAATCTTCGAATCAATCAGCTTACAAATGAGAAGCAAAATAAATTTATTGCTTACAGTTATCAATTATTGGGTGCATGGCTACAGGAAATAATTAAAATAAACCAAACACCATAGAAAAAGCTAGCTAATACCTGGGCTCTGAGAAACCACAAAAATTAATTAGATAAATTAAAATTATCAGACTGCGATTGCCAAGATCACAACAATGGCTGCCATGAAGACATGCTGTCCATGGAACATTAATATTGTATTACGAACAGCAGAACTTTTTGATTCGTCTTTGTCCACAACAGTAATAGCAAGCTTCTGGCCACCATTAGCACAGTGCTTGGCAACACCACAAATGTACCATTTATTTCCCGAGGTGGCCAACACAATCTCGTCCTTGCCGGAGGTTAAAGCGTCATTTGCCGGCGGAATAGTGCAGTCCTTGAAGGCAGTTCCGTTCACTTTGAACACATTGTGTTTACCTACTGGGTAATTGAATACTGTACAAAAATTTTCATCAATTATTAATTATTAATCAAAAAACAAATATAAAGCTAGTCCCATATTAGTACAATCTGATTTATTTAAAATCAAATAATAAATTCTGACTTTTAATACTATCATTTAGGCTGAACAAATGGTAAAATCTGACCAAAGTGTATAAAATTATAACTCAAAAATTAAGACCTGATTTTGAAAAAATTAAATTGTTCCGACTTGAACTTCATTGACCTTATATACACTTCAATTAGTAAAATTAAAAAATATTAAAATTTTCGTGTACATTTTGTTTTCCAATAATAATCAAGAATATAAAATATTAATGCTTGTTTTTTTTCTTTTAATTTCCAAATTCCAAAAACATATAAATGAATACCTAATTTATCACCAACACGAAATACTTTGTCCTTGGCCCAATCTTGATAATCAAAATCATTGGTCCACCCGCTTGAGTCTCCAACCACAAATTCTTTTGCAATGGCAATTGTGGGCAGAAGAATGACAGCGATGGCGAGGGTTATCTTCATAACTTGATTAGAAGCCATTAATTGAATAATCGGTGTTAGTTTCTTAAGAAATCTCTCCAAATGATTTTTATTTGCTGATGATATAGTGAGTGCATTTTACTGAGATTTGTGAAAAGTATATTTATATGGAACTTTTTTCCATGGAAGTATATTGAAAACAACGAAGGAAGAGAAACCGCCCGTGGTCGGCTTCACAAAATGTGAGCTAAATAATGCTATACCATTGAGACATTTTGGCTTAAATTGACTTTTACACAAGATTGGGAAACCAAAGTTTTTGATTGCTAAGTTAGTTTAGCAGAGCTGAATTGTCACTTTTTAGCTGGGCCATCAATTTTTTTTTTTTATTTCATCTCTAATATACTATTTCATATGTTGTTACATTTGAATTTTTAAACGTGCTTTTTTAGCTTTGTTTTTTTTGGACAAATTTGAGTTTTTACATGTATATAATATGTATATTTGTTTTGAAATGAGCTGTTGAATTTTCTAAGTACATTGGCTGGGATACTATTTGAATTACTATTGATTCTGATATGAAAGGTAATCATCTTTTTTATTTTATCTCTAATAAGCAGCATTGCTACATGTACTAATTATTTACTAGTTAATAGTATATTATTATTTTTTTCTATTTTTTTTTGGTAAATTATTTTTTCCTATTTGTTAAAAATTAATATGAATAAAAAATAAATCAATTTATTCAATAGAAACCAAAAAAAAAATAATAATAATATCATATTATTTTTCACATCATATCCATGTTATAGCATTATTGGTTAGTTTAGATTTCATGCATATATACATGATACATGTACATGAAGTATTTGGAAAAAAGGTGTATTAAATTTTTATTTTCTTATATATATTTTTTGGTAATGTATTGCCACATATTAATTAGTTTGAACTTTGAAGAGATTATTGTCTGTTTGGTAAAATGTAAAAATTTCTTCATTGATCTTGTCGAAGCCTGCTCTAGAGAAGGGAATAATTTTCCAATTAAATGGCCTGCTGCTCCATACTCTTGTCTTGATTATCTACCAGCTTATAAGAGAAAGCATTGTGGACGGGGAGAATTGGTTAATTGGACTCGTAATTCAATCTGAATGCATAGGAGGATGTTTTATTGGTAAAGTTTTTTTTAAAATATTTAAAGCGCTATCAAAATAGGAAAAGCAATTTGATACGTTTAGCAAAAAGAAAAGAAGTGTTATATTTCTACGAAGCGAAAATTAACCGTGTTCTCATAAATAAGTATTGCATTAGGTGCCTTATTTAAAAAAAGAAGCACTATGAAACAAGTTTTTAATTTTAAATTTGTAACCAAGCACTCCATATATTCTTCACTTTTTTTTTTATATTTTTTATATTTTACCATTATGTATTATTATACAATTAATTGGAAAAATACTACTGAATTAAACAAGCTCGAAAGAAGCATGGTCAAGCACACCTTATGGTAAATTCAATAAAAATGTTAATAAAATAATGTTATTATTCCATTAAGAGTTTTGTTGTTTATCACTAATGATGCCGATCACTAATGAAACTCTTGCTAAAATGAAAAATGCTAATAAAATATTGTTTGAGCCATACAAAATTGTTGGCTTTGTCGTGAAATGTTAAGCCTAATGTTAGTAAGAATGATTTTTGCAAGGTCAAATGGAGGTTGGATGAATGGTTTTTGTTGTCTCGGAGACAATGGTTCAATGTATGTTGGGACGATGAATTTTATTGGTTGGAACGATGAGAATTATTGGAAGAATTTAATTTGGAATAGAAGTTAAGTTCTATTGGCTTTATTACTTGCTTATTATTTTTTAGATAAGAATACTATTACAAGTAAGACTGTAAATACCAAGAGTTTTGTTCCTACTAGGATTCAACATCATCAAATGCCATATATATGGATCGAGCCTCTACATGCACATTCAACTATACAGACAAACAAACAAATTCTTTTCAGCAGAAATCAAACATTCAAGTTTTTAAATTTTCAGAATTCTTCAAGCTTTTAAATTTTTTAGATTTTTATTGTGTTCAATGTGTTCATCATTATTCCACTAGAATTTTATTTGTAAAGTCTTTTTGATTGTTAAGGCAATAAAAGAACTCATTGAAAATTACTTCTCTATTTCTAAGTACAATCGTTTGTTAGATTTTAGATTCTCGCATTACTTTTACTTATATATTTTTTTTCTAAATTCTTATCATTTGAAGGTGGCACGGTCATAGACGTTTAGAGATTGGTTTTTGATCCAAAATCATCAACATATCTTCTTAGAATGCCTAGTGGGACAACAAAAATTTGAGTATGAAACTATGGTGGAATTTAGAACTTCTAAGCATCGTGAAGAAGGAAGTACCGGCCAAATTCCTACGGCCATACCTGGAAAAAAAGATCCTCATGATGATCTGAAGTATCAAATCCAACATGAGGACGAAGAAGGATCTCATGGATCTGATATGTGAGTACATGATTTGCCCTAACAGATAAAGGACAACCAAGAGAGATTGCTCAAGCTCCTTGGGCCACAATCGAAGAAGTTGCACCAATTCATCCTATGGTCAATGAGCCTAAGAACATTCCTTATACTCTTCAGCATGTGAGACATCAAGTCCATCAAGCTAAAAAGTATGGCCAAAATTAGAAGAATAAACATCATGCCGAAATTAATCTTGGTTGACAAAGAAATCAACCAAGAGGATATAATAGCCAAGGCTTGGGTTGAGACGCTATAGAAAATTTGGTCCAAAGATCATCGGCCCAGCTTTAGAAGGATAGGTTAACTATCTTATAGAAAGACATATTCGGACTGTGTAGACTGAACATAATTTCCTAGAGGGTATAGGTGCCATGACTTCACTCTTTTCTCAGGTGAAGAGAATCAGTCTACTGTTGAACATATAGGCCAATTCACAGCCCAATGTGGAAAATTTTGGACCAACAATGTGTTCAAACTTAAACTCTTCTCAAATTCCTTGACTAGTTTAGCTTTTTTCTGGTACATCAATCTTAAACCAAGATCGGTTCATAATTGGCAAGAGATGGAACAAAAGTTTCATAAACAATTTTATAAGATTGAACTAGAAGTTTTTACGGCAGATCTTTCTGGTTTGTATCAAAAGGAAGGTGAGTTGGTTGAAAACTTTGATGCTCGATTTAAGAAATCAAAGAATATGTGTCTTGCTATTCATGGATGTGAGTTTGTGAAGATAGCTCAGAGTGGTTTAAAATTCAAGTTGAAGAAAAATTCGAAGGCATGAAATTTAGAGATCTTTTCGAGTTAGTATCTTGGGCAACCATGTATGAAGATATTTTGAAGGAAGAATATTGAAGGAAGAATTCTTTCGTGGGTTTTTACTACAAGGATCCCAACAATAAAGTTCACATGGTCGATATGGAAGTCCATGTGGGTAAAGAAGAAATGGCGAAGACAACACGGCTGAAGTTGTGGCTACTAGGTTGTATACTTGTAAAGCTTTGGTCATGCCAATAACAACTCAAAGTGTTCCTAAATCTATGTTTGACTCAAAGAAGAATAGGTTTGAAACTAAGAAAAGCTATTCTTTTGATATTTCTAAGGCCGATCAAATTTTTGATCTTTGTTGGCTGACAAAGTGATTCGGCTACTTGAGAACATACTATCCCATTGGCCGAAGAAATTAAAAATAAGTCTTATTGTAAATGGCATAATGGATGTTTCCACTTACAATAAGACTAATTGAGAAATGGATGCTAAGATTCTCTGAGAAAGGCAAGGAAGTGATGAGTATGGATAGTAATCCGTTCCCTTTACTTCGACATTAGATATTACAAAGTAGGCCCAACCTCGGACTAAAGTTGACTTAAGGCAAACATCTAGTGTTAAAGGTTACAAGGAGTATAGGCCCAAAGAAATCGAAAAGATTTTATATGAGAAGGTAAAAGCACATTCTAAATCTTTGTGTGCAAAGTGCAAGCATGAAATCAATGCTGAAGAAAATGTTCATTCCAAGGAGACAAGGAAGAATGATTTGGCTATTATGAAGTTTCCACCCAAAAATTATGGGCCACATAGTCCAAAGTCAGTGTTTCAAAGTCTTGGACAAAAGGTTATGGATGTTTGGCCAAAGAAGCATTATCATGATAGAAAAATTAATGCTAGTATTCAAGTGTTTGTCCCAAGAGATGGGCAAACAGAGGTAGTTTGTTACAATAACGAAAAACTAAAAACTTTTAGACCACCAGTGACTAAGGTGGACCAATAGTACCATCCTAGGAATATGATTTACCAACCTTTTACTAAAACACGAAGAGTAGGTTGCAAAGACAAGTTACTGAAAGCAGAAGATTGGCTAAGGAAAAAGAATGCCAAAAGAAGTAGGGCAAAGAAATTCTAACTTTGGTCCAACCTAACAAGACCAAAGATAATAAAGATTGGGTTTAAATCTTAACATGTTGAGATTAAAAGACTACTATATAATGTGAAGAGACATGAATCTCCTAGTAGAATGAAAATGGAGTGGCAACCTAAAAGGAAAGTAATCAGTAGGAAGATCGTCAAGGATAATAGAAAGGTTAAAACTAACCAAATGGATGAAGATAATTTGGTCGCGACCTCAACGGACAAAATGTTGATGGTTAAGTTTGGATCTTTGGATCGGGTAGAATGCAACATGGCATTGGTTCTTCTACAAATTTTTGAAGCTCGTCCCAACCAACCAAATGTGATGGAAAATTTAGTAATTAAGATTCGAGGCAACAATCATGAAAACATAGTAAAAGAAGAACCATCAAAGTTGGAGGTGGTCAAAGGACGATTAAAAAATATTATAGTCAATAAATGGCTGAAAAAGATGGCTCAACATCTCAAGCCACTTTATATCTAGGCTCATTTTGATTGGAAACAGATGAATAGAGTCCTAATTGATAATGTGGCAGCAGTGAATATCTTTCCAGCTCTATGCTTCCTAAGTTGAATAAAATGGATCAAGAGCATACCGAAGTTATTTTGAGTAATTTTGTGGGTGGAACAACAAAAACAAAAAAGGGTTTTCCCATCAAATTTGGGGTAAGTCAGTTGTGATTTCTTTTTTTGTGGTTAAGTCTAAATCCCAATACAATGCTTTGTTAGGAAAATATTGGATTCATGTAAGCTTATGTGTTCCTTTGTTTTACATGAATCCTTATGGTTTTGGAGTGGAGAGGAAGCTAAGATGGTTAGGGATGACGATAGATCTTTCTTAGTAACTACCAATGCAATTGAGTCTCAATTTTATGAAGATAATAGTGGCCTAATTCAATTTTGTGGGAACAATAAGTATGGCCAACCAATGGGAATTATAGCTTTGAAAAGTCTGCAACAATTAAAAATGATAGCTGACAAAGTTTATGAGGAGATGGCTCGACCTACAACCATACAAATGTCTACGCTGAAGATGGATGATATTCATGATCAGTGAGCCCAAAGATGAAGAAAAGATAAAGGTTGTTCAAGCTACCATTTGAAAGTTAGTGGCTTATTTAGCTGAGAAAAATGTGGAAAAAAATTTCATCATAGGATGGGCCAAATGTATATTGGAGGATGACTCTGACGTCAAAAAAATATTGAATTCAAAGATCTTTGCTTTGCGCCATCTGAGTTGGATGATTCTAAAGCCAAAGTTCAAGATCCATTAATCAAAATTAACTACGGAACAAAGGAAGATCCTTGGCCAACTTTTGTGAGCGGTTTATTGAAATCAGACCTTTAGGCCGAGATTAATGAGTTACTTATAGAATTCAAGGACTATTTTACTTGGAGTTACAATGAAATGCTTGGTCTAGATAGAAAGCTTATGGAGCATCGTTTGCCTCTAAAGGAAGGGTTTAGGCCATTTAAACAACCACTATGACGGATGTCTGCCTTAGTCACTTTTAAAGTGAAAGAAGAAGTTAAAAGAATGACCAAAGCAGGACTCGTTAGAATGGCCAGGTATGCAAAATGGATCTCTATTGTTGTTCATGTAATCAAGAATATCAAAAAGATGCGAGTATTTACTGATTTCAAGGATTTGAATATGGCTACTCCTAAAGACAAATATCCAATGCATGTGGCTGATTTACTTATAGATAGTGTGGCCAAACAGGAGATTCTGTCATTTATGGGTTTACATTCGGGATATAATCAAATTTTCATTGCAGAAGAAAATGTTCATAAGCCTGCATTTAGATGCCTAGGGGTAATTGAAATCCTTGAGTGGGTTGTTATGCCATTTGGATTGCAAAATGCTAGAGCAACATATTAGCAAGCCATGAATGCAATATTCCATGATTTGATAGGTTATGAGATAAAGGTCTATATAGATGATGTAGTGGCTAAGACGGATGAACAGTTAAATCATGTGACCGACCTTAGAAAACCTTTTGAAAGGACGTGGACACATAAGCTGCAAATTTTTTTGGATTCTTGGTTCATCACAAGGAATTAAAATTGATAAAAATAAGGCTCAAGCGATTATAGAGACACGACCACTTAAGAACAAGAAAGAGCTCCAAGGTCTTATTGAAAAGATTAATTTTCTAAGAAGATTAATATCTAATCCTCTGGGAAGATTAAACCGCTTTTGGCCTTACTAAAGTCGAAATGTGAAGAAAAGTTTAATTGAGAGAATTTTTACCCAAGAAGCATTTGACCGAGTCAAGGATTATCTAACCAAGCCTCCAAATGCTTTATATTTTGGCTACAAAATGTTTAATTGGGAGTTTGTTGGCCCAAAAGAATGAAGAAGAAAAAAAAAGCCATTTATTACTTGAGTCGGGTTTTTATGATCAATGAGATGAAATATTCATCTGTTGAGAAGTTATGCTTAGCATTGTACTTCACAGTTACAAAGTTGAGACACTATATGCTACCAACATTTTTTATAAGACCGATCTTATTAAGTATATGCTTTCTAGGCTGATATTACGATGAATTATTGGCAATTGGACAATTGATCTTTCTGAATTTTTATTTCATTATGTGGCGCAAAAGGCTGTCAAGGGTCAAGCTTTGGCTGATTTTTTTGCCTATCATCCTTGTCTTGAGATAGAAAAGGAACGTGATCTAATGGAAGTAGCTTGTATATCTCTTGTACCATGGAAGTTATGGTTTGATAGGTTAAGTATTCAAAATTTGGCTGGGGTGGGAGTCATCTTTGAATCCCCAAAAAGATGGAAGACTTAATTTTCATTCCATTTAGATTTTGAGTGCTCTAGTAACCAGGCTGAGTATGAAACTTTACTTATTGACTCTTATGTTGAGATTATTAGCGATTCTCTCTTAGTGTTAAAGCGATTGTCCGGGGAATACCAATGTTTGAGTTTTGCATTAGTCTCATACTATGCTATGGCTAATCAACTTCTTAGAAGCTTCGATGATGTAGTCCTTCATTATATACCAAGAGTGTTAAATGCTGAGGCCAATGAGAAGGCCCAAATAGCTTCATGTGTACGTATTCTGGGAGAATTTAAAGAAAGAGTCATCAATATTAAGAAATGATATATTTCTTCTTTATTTGAAAGAGGTATGCCTGAAGATATTTTTTTCATTCAAGTAGATGAGAACAATTGGAGATACCCTTTAGTTTAGTATTTTAATGATCTGAATGAGACAGTGATAAAAAAACTCAGTTTAGGATGGTGAATTATATTATTTTTGATAAAATATTATATAACAAGGGCCAAGATAATTTGTTATCAAGTGTTTAGGTTCCATGATGCTATTTTGGTAATGGCTGAAGTCCATAAGGGGATTTGTGGAGCACATTAGGTTGGGGTGAAGATGAGATGGATGATTTGAAGACATTGTTTATATTGGCCAACTATTTTAAAAGATCGTATATGCCAACGGTTGTTTCACTTGTCAGAAGCATGATCCGGTACAACACTTTTCGGTCGTTCCACTGAACTCTATTATCAAGCGATGAACATTCCATGGTTGGGCCATTGATTTAATTGACAAAATTTATCATTTTTAATCTAAGCAACACATTTTCTTCATTGTAGTAATTGATTATTTTACTAAGTGGATGGAAGCACGACCGATGAAAGCAGTAAGTGAGACTAATCAAATTTATAAAGGAGGATATAATTTATAGGTTTGATTTTCCAGAATCTATAACAGCTGAATGATGGACTGTATTTATGGGAGACACAGTGAAAGAATTTGCAAAGGAATATGGCTTCGCCTTATCTCATTCTACTCCATATTTTGCACAGGCTAATGGTCAGGCCGATGCGAGTAATATGATTTTGAAAAGAATTTTAATAGTATGACTGATGATAATCCTAGATATTGGCACAACATTCTTTTTGGTACTTTGTGGGCCTATAGCACATGTAAGAGACCAGGTACTGGAACTACTCTTTTCGCTCTCACCTATGGCCATGATGTAGTTCTTTCCATGGAGATGACATTCAAGTCTTTGAGGGTGGCTCAACTACATAACTTTATCCATGAGGATTATGCTCAAACTATGTCATAAGAAGTAGAAAAGTTAGATGAAGTGAGACTTGTAGCTTTAGACCATTTTCAAGCTCAAAAGAAGACAGTAGCCCGAACTTACAATAAACGAGTTAAGTTCAAAAGTTTTGGTGAAGGTGATCTAGTATGGAATGTTGTTCTTCCTATTGATTCTAAAGATCCAAAATATGAAAAATGGTCACCAAGTTAGGAAGGACCATATTTAGTTTATATGGTATTGGAGAAAAATGTATTATCTATTGCAAGATATTGACGACCTACGACATTCAAATCCTATCAGCGGCCGTTTCTTAAAAAAAAATTTATCCACTAGTTGGGAGACCATTTAAAAGATCAGCCAAAAAGATTGATAGTAATAAAATGAGGGGCATACATATACATTTGAGGCTGTTCGTTTTCATTTTTTTTAAGTTTTAAGACGTTTGTTTTTTGATAAAGGTAGCAATGACTTAATTTTGATATTTATATGTGAAAGTTGACTCAAGTACAAAAGTAAAGATAAAGCTAACAAGTCTAAGATAGTTTGTAAAAGGTAAGTACTAAATTATATTCATTTTGCAATCTCATCTTTTATGAACTTCCATGAAGAATTCCATTGGGAGATAGTTTGTTGGGCCAAAGGTTTTATAATCTTGGCTTGCTTAAGGTCTTGTCCAATTTTCTGAGCCTTGGACTTGGAAGAAGTTTTGCTATTCAAAATGACATAAGTCTCATCATGTTCCTTCTTCTTGGCTTCCTTTGAGGCCAACTTTGCTTGTGGTTTGGCCAGTTCTTTGTTCAACTTGTTTATTTCTTTATCCATTAGGGATGATTCTTCTTTTATCGAAGATATCTTGGTGATTGAGCTTTAAAGCATGTCCTAGATGCTTAAGAACGATGTGGTTAACCTTTGAACTTCCTTGATTTCTTGTTGGGCCAAGAAGAAATTAGGAGTGTCAGGCCTAAGGATTTGTGGAACTCAAAAATCTTAGGCTGGATTTTATTAGAGAATATGTTGGCATCAAGGATAACTCAAAGTGATTGGATTAACAATGTTCAAGTCAAATCTTGTAGAACGATTTCAAAGTCATCGTCATAAGGACTATTGATGAAGGATTTTGCTTGTTGTACTTGTTGGGCCTAAGTATCTTCTTCTTCGGTCATTCCTATTTGAAGATTATCAATGAGAGGAGTGACCAATTTGTTCAACTCTAAAAGAAAGTCATCATCGTCCTTGTTTAGTAAGAGTTCTTGAAATCGTTAGAACAATATATTGAAGTTATCATTTGTTGTTGGGCCAAAACAATTGTGTATTTAAGAATAACATTGAGATTTATCTTGGTGATGATTTTGGCCTGAAGACTAGGAGTAACAGGACTCGTTGATGGTTCATGCGAATCTAGAACATCGCCTTGGTTGACTTGGAAGATATTTGTTATTAGAATATATGTGTGTAAAATGGAAAGGCTTTGGAAGAATAGATCACTTGAAAAGAAGACGGTGGGTTTTGATGAGAAAATAACTCCAATGGCTCTAAGATGGGGAGAACTTGTTAGGGAGAATGATAAGTTTAAATTTGTCTAGGTTGGAAAGCATAGTATGGAATAAAATTTTATGCTTTACCCGGTTCAAATTATCATCTGTGATTTGATCATCTAAGTCTTCATTTGACGTTCCATCATCTAAATGCTCAATTGTTTGGTCTTCCAAGTTTTCTTCTAAATTTTCATTCTTAGAATGAATTCTTTTATCTTGGTCACTTTGAAATTGAGGTGTAAAATTATGTGATACTTGAGCTCGGGAGGCACATGGTTTTTTCTGCAATTCAAAAGACTAGTAAGAAGATGTTAAAGTAGATAAGTGAGATGATGAGTTTAGAAATTTACCAAAAATTGGATTTGATCTAAGTAGTAGGCTTTTTTTCTTTGAAGCTTTACTCGGAGACGGACCAGCATCACATGTGCTTGCAACACCTGCAATTGAAAAGTTAATAGTCAAGATATGTGATAGAGTATTGCTAGAGTTCGAATTTAAAGTTCTATACTTTTCATGGATGATTTAAGTTGAAGGTTGTTTGATGCATTAATGAACTTTGAAATTTTTTGAGCTTTGGTGACTAGGACACCATGTTTGACAATTTTATTAGCTACTTTGTTTGCGGTGTCCATAAAAGTGGTGCAAGTCTTGGTGGTCCACTAACGCTTGAAATTATTAGTCGAATACTGATGTAAAGAAAATTTATGCAAGATAAATGAGAATTCTTTGTTTCCGTATTTTTGGATGGTTTCTTTTAGTTTTTTTGGAAGAAAATGGAGTTCTAAGATGATGAACATCCATTAAGAGATTCAACATGAAGAACATGTATTGCTTAACATGAAAAAGTAGGTTGGGTCGTGTATTTTAGTTGAGAAGAAGAAATCAAAACAATCCTTTGTAGAATGCTCGAAGATGCTGACCTTGATGATTGATATGCCAAGACTTTTGTGAGGTATAGTTTGAATGGATGGATTGAGTTCAGTAAAGTAAGCTTCGAGCCAAAGCTGAAGTGTCCATATTGGGCCGGGATGCTTAGGAGACATGTTGTTTTGGACAATCATGGTAATGCACCTGTATAGGTGGCCAAAAATGATGGGCCAAGTGCAACTTGTGGGCCTATTGCAAGTGTCTCAGCAATGTGGATGAACTCTTTGGTGATTTTGTTGGAAGCAACACAAAAGATGAACTTGCAAAGCCACATGAGAATAAAATATGAATTCTCTTGAATATTAGAAAAGGTGTTGCCTTTGCCTATATGAATGGCTAGATGGGTTCCATACGATGATTCATTTTTCATGAGTAAAACATTGAGTGAGACGGTATTAGGAAGATTGAGTGGAATGTAAAACAAGATTAAGCTGTTAGGCCGAATGCAAGTGAGAACGACCATATCAAGGAGGGTTGGAGTCATCATCCCAAATTTGAAGTAAAAGTATTGGTGTGGGTCGACTAGAAATACAGGACAACGACAATAAGGGCTTTGTCATATGGAAAATCATAGCAAGAAAATTCGAGAGTTATATATGCATGCTGATGTCCAAGTTTCACCAAGGTGAGGTTCAAATTTGAAGTAAAAGTATTGGTGTGGATTGACCAGAAATACAGGACAATGACAATAAGGGCTTTGTCACATGGAAAATCATAGCAGGAAAATTTGAGAGTTATATATGCATGTTGATGTCCAAGTTTCACCAAGGTGAGGTTCAAGTCTATTGTACCAAGATACCCAATGGGAGGATGAATGAAACCATTGTAGAGGTTTGAAGCTACTCCATTCTATCCAACTTAGCTTGTCTTTTGAGTCAAAAGGGAGTAGCTCAAGATTTTGGTTCCTGTCAGATTTGTAGGCATATTGAATTTCAGTGGTGATGGTATTTATGAATCTTGGATCAATGAAGTATTCTCTTTTGCTGCTGTCTTTGGGTGTTAAAATTGGAGTGGAGATACTTTCTGCAGATCTATAGATGCCATATTATCTACAAAGATTCTAGGTCGATGGGGTTTAAAGATAATCTTCAGTTGTTTAAAGATAATCTTCGGATTTTTGGGAAGCTTTTGGAGGCATGATCTACAAGAAGAATTCGTAAAGATTAGATAAGAGAGATTTGTAAAAGGATACAAGCATAAGTTAAGGTTGGAAGAAAAATTAAATTTTTAGCTTTGATTTTTGAAATTTTAGGATTAGTTGAAACTCTAGTGAAAATTTTATCAAGGTATGTTTTATATTTAGGTTCGATGGATGTTGGCCGAATATAATTGATCTTTGCTTGGTAGTAAGGTTGGCCAAATGGAATTTTATTTAAGACAGGAACAGTTTGGTCGAATAAAATTTTGGAGAATGTGGAGTTATTGGTGGTTGGTTGAATATTTTTAAGTTGGCTAAAAGTTACTTAAGTATGATGAATCAAAGTTGATTGAATATAAGAGAATAAAGTGGACTGGCCTAGAGCAGTTAATTAGAGTTGGCTAAGTTTTGAGTTTGTTTTGTTTGGCCAGATGAACATGTCATAACAATGATTTTGTTACCTTCAAAATCTTCAAAAATATATCAAAGGTTGAGAAGAAAGTTACCTTGTTCTTGTAGTTCTTCAATGGGAGCTTTAGGGAGATGGAAATATTTTCAAGGTTGAGAGATAATTTCACTAGAGAGAATTTGAATGAGAACTATAAAATTTGCAATTGGTGTGGGAATAAAGATGGAGTCTAGGGTTTTTATGGAGAAGATTAAGATGAGATTGGAAATATATCAAAAGTTTTGATCCAATGGCTAAGACTCATTCAAAATTTTTACCTTTTACTTTTCTTTTTACAAAAGTAAAATTGAAGAGTTGGTTAAATTTTATTTGGTATTAGTGTTAACCGAATAAGTTGCTTTTGGCCGAACAAATGGATTTATGGTCGAAAATAAGTAGTATGGCCGATTGGAGTTTTTGATATGGCTGAATGAAATTTTGAATGGCCTAATGGAAGTAGATGGGTATAATTGAATGGGCAAGTGAAATTATTGATTGGAAATAAGTAATATGACCGAATGGAAATTTTGGAGTGTGGTAAAAATTTACTTAACCAAATAATTGAGTGTGTATATATATATGAATATATATTGTTTTAAATGTTGGCTGACTGGGTGTGTGGTTTGGTTGAAAGGGTTGGCCGAATATAATTGTTTATTTGATTGGTTTTGGCCAAAAAAATATTGGTTGATGATGAATTTATTATGGCCGAGTATTTATTAAAAGATGGATAAAAGAATGTGTATAATTTTTTCAATTTTCACTTTTTACATCCTTCCAAAAGTAAAAATTGAATGGGCAAATGTTTGAGCCATGCAAAATTGTTGGCTTTGTGATGAAGTGTTAAGCCTAATGTTAGGAATAATGATTTTCGTTGGGTCAGATAGAGGTTAGATGAATGCTTTTTACTGTCCCATAGACATTGGTTCAAAGTATGTTGGACTATGAATCCTATTGGTTTGAATAAGTATTGGAATGATGAGAATTATTGGAAGAATTTAAATTGGAGTAGAAGTCTAGTTCTATTGGCTTTATTATTTGTTCATTATTTTTCAGATAAGAATTTTATTCCAAGTAAGACTAGAGATACTAAGAGTTTTATCCCTAGTAGGATTCAAACATCATTAGATGCTATATATAGGGATCAAAATTTAGAATTTGGGACCTCTACACGCACATTCAACTACACAGACAAAAAAACACATTTTCTCAGCAGAAATCAAACATTCAAGCTTTCAAATTTCCAAAATTCTTCAAGCTTTTAGGATTTTTAGACTTTTATTGTATTCAATTTCTTCATCATTACTCCACTTGAATTTATTTGTAAAGTCGTTTTGATTGTTAAGGCAATAAAAGAACTGATTGGAAATTAGTTCCCTAATTTTAAGTATCGTCGTTTGTTATATTTCAGATTCGCGCATTACTTTTATTTCTATTTTTTCTTTTAAATTCTTAGAGTTTGAAGGTGCCATGTTCATAGATGCTTATGGTCCTATTGTTGATCCAAAATGGTCAACATATGTATTTAATTATATTTGATATTTTATACTAAAAACTTAATTAGGATTTGTCAACTTTTTTAAAACAATCAATTAAATAGCCAAATAACATATGGGTCATTGGTGATTGGTTGCCAATGGTGACAAATCACCTGGTTATATACATAATCATTTTGAATTTACTTTGTAGTCTGTATTGTTTAAAAACAAATTTTACAAATCTACACCAAGTTTCAATAATATTATATTATGCAAGTAATTACAATTTTTTGATATTGTTTTTATTAATATATAAAGGGAAATAGATAATTTTACATTTAATTAGCTAGAAGGAGTGCTTAATATAACATTGTAGTTTGAAGTTATTTCGTTGGACATAAAAATGATCCCATTAATGTTTCCCAAATGGATTTATATATTCGAGTAAAAACATAGATCTTCATCTTCGTACTATCTCGGACAAAATTATGGAGCAATTGTCTTTTTGGAAGGATAAATAAAATTATGGAGCAATTATCTTTTTGGAAGGTGAATTTGGAGTAAAACATCTTGTTCTCTAAGTAAAGCTATGCTTTGCAAATTTTCTTGGAAGTGTTTTGCCAAAGGTTATTTTATCTTTCAATCTCTTCAAGCTAGATAGTTGGATATGCTACACAATGTTCATCCTGATCATATTATTTATTCTATTTGGCCTACTTTTAAAGCTTTTTATTTTCCTCTCTTAGCTAAAAGTAAATGGATTATTGGGGTTAAGTTTAAAGTTAAATTCTGACAGGATAATTGGTTGGGCGTTCCAAATTATTGAGTTTCTTAATTTTTTAGAGCAAACTTGGAATTCGAAGGCCTTGGTCCTTCATTTTCTGTGTTCAAATGGACATTGGATTCTTGCAAATGCATTCCGGGCTAGATTTATGGTTCTCACTTCCTTAATTGAAGGTATAACACTTTCTTTGACTTTGTCGAATTTTCTTGTATGGATGCCATACTACACTGGTTTAGTTTCATGATGTGAATCTTATGAGATCTAACCTCCTCTCTTTGCATTGTTGTTGAAGCACAATTTTGCACCACTAGGCCTTATTGTTGGACTGGATCAGAGTAAACACTAGAAAATTTCAATTATAATTTCACTCCTTGAATCAAACTTACAAAATACATCCATATATATAGGCATTCTAGTACATGAGCTATGCCTTTTATAATTTGTAGAAACTTTTAATACATATTAAACTTTTAGAATTCCTAAACAAGCTTTTCATATTTTCTAGACAAACTTTTTTGTATTTTCTAAATATCTTTAAATTTGTTTTAACATTCCAACAATCCCTCCTGTAAACCAAATTTTTTTTAACCCAAAGCTTTCCAAGTATCTTCTTGAAAGGTTGTCCACTAAGAGGCTTTGTAAAAACATCTGCAAATTGATCTTTACTTCTACAATATTCAATTCGAGGTGTGCCATCTTTGACAAGATCTTCAAGAAATGAAATTGAGGTTAAATATGTTTTGTCCTCCCATGCAAAATATGATATTTGGCAATAGAAATAGTTGATCTGTTATTACAAAACAAACCTATAGGTTTTCCTGATTTAAACTTGAGACTCTCCAATATGCCTTGTAACCAAAGAATTTGATAACTAGCAGCTGAGGTAGCAATGTTGTATTCTTCCATCGTCGAAAGTGCTACAACTGGTTGTTTCTTTAACATCCAGGAAATTGCTTCAGTTTAAATATTGAACACATATCCAGAAACACTTTTGCTATCATCTATACTTCAAGCAAGATCATTACCAGTGTAGCCAACAAGATTAACTGGAAGATTTGCTTAGTAAAAAATACCATAGTCACTAGTTCTTTTAATATATCTCAAAATCCTTTTAGCAGCTTCCTAATGATTCGAATATGGTTTCTCTATAAATCTGCTAATCAAACTAACAACAAGCATGATATCAGGTTTTGTTGTTGTTAAATACATTAAATTTCCAGCCAGACTTCTAAACATGCTTGGGTTGACAAGTTTTCCTTCACCATTTTTGCTTAATCTTAGCCCAGTAGCACATGGAGTTGAAACTAGATTTGCTTGATCCATTCTAAACTTCTTCAAGATATCATTCGCATATTTCTCTTGAGAAATAAAATTCCTTCTTTGCCTTTATGAACTTAAAGGCTAAAATTATTATAGCTCCTTTTTCATTATAGCTCTAAAATTATTCAATAAGTCCATAATGTTGCTAGTGGATATATGATTAGCAACATAAAGGCTCACAATAATAATGTCGGATTTATCGTAACTATTGATATATGCTCATATGGATATTTCTGGAAACCGCTTTTCTCAAAATAAGCATTAATTTGACTGTACCAAGCTCTTGGTGAAAGGCCATATAATGCCTTATTCAATTTATAGACGTTGTTTTCTTCACCTTTATTTAAAAAACCAGGTGGCTACTCAACGAAAACTTCTTCATCAAGATATCAATTCAAGAAAGCAGATTTAACATCTATTTGATAAATCTCCCAATTATTTTGAACTGCAAGATAAACAAGTAACCGAACAGTTTCAAGCCTTGAAACTGGTGTAAAAATTTCTTTGAGGTCTTCACCTTCTTTTTGCTTGTATCTTTTGTTAGCTAATCTTGCCTTGTATTTGTTAATAGACCCATCTGGATTAATCTTTGTCTTGAACACCCTTTTTACTCCAAATAGAATTGTTATTTGTAGGAAGTGAAGTGAGTTCCCAAGTATTATTTCTTTCACTTGCATCAATTTCTTCCTTCATAGTTGTGATCTCCATTTTCTTCTTTCGTAGCTTCTTGAAAAGAAATTAGATCTTCTCCTGCAAAAAAGGCAAAGAAAAAATCTCTTGTATTGTCCTTGTCTTCATTAATTGTGGAGAATTATCAAGAGTCAAATCTTCGTTTCCAAAATTTTGAGAAGTTTTACCATCTTCAACCACAATATTTGGTGTTTTGGATGAACTTTCTGTTCATAATCATAGAAAGATGATGATTCATCAAATTTCACATCTCTACTATCTATAATCTTCTTCGTTTGAGGATTATACAACTTATAAGCTCTTGATCTTTCATTGTATCTAACAAATAAAAATTATATTTTATTATTATTGTTATTATTATTATTATTATTATTATTATTATTATTATTTGTTGTTGTTATATTTTTGTGATACAGTTTGTCATGATGATCTTATTGGACAAGATGCTTATAGATTTGTTTGATTTCTTTTTTGTTTGTGGTTTATGTATGTTTGTATTTACTTGATACTTTTTGTTTTTTTCTGTTTGTTGTTTCCTTAGGCTTCATGAGGAGTGAAATTCTTCAAAGCTTATGTTGGAGGCCTGTTGATTAGACATGTAGCACAACTTACAGCTTCTGCCCAAAAAACTGAAGTTAACTTTTTCTTTTTAAGCATACCATTTCTCGATCGTTCTATTTTTGCTTTCACAAACACCATTTTTCTGTGGTGTATAACAAGCTACGAGCTCATCAATTATTCCAACTTTTCTGCAAAATGATTCAAATTCTTTTGAAAGATATTCTCCACCTCGACCAGTTCTCAAAGTTTTAATTTGATAGCGTAAAAACTTCTAAAAAAATCTTTATTAGAAATTTCTAGTGTTAGAGGAAAAAAATTATTTGGAGATACTTGAATTTTAGCATTGATATGACTTTTCTTCCTGAAAACGCACATATTATAATAAAAGTGAATGTCAAATCCTTTTCTCATAGTTATCATGTGCTGAGCAAATTGCATTGTAATCCAAGAACATAATAAACATTTGACATTTTCTGCAAAGTTCCAAATTTAGTTTTAAAAATAATTTCTCCCATACATTGAATTTTATAAGAATTTGCATCTCCAATTGTCACTTGCCCTCGATCAGTTTCTTTTAAAATATTTGCTTATTGCCAGTCATATGCTTACTTGCTCCACTATCTAATACCAAACAGTATTGATATCAACATAGTAAGCAAGAAACAAAGTTTCAGGATTACCTTCCTCTTTATAGTGAATGTACCCAATATTTTTTTTTTGATTAGCAGGATTATTCCACCATTCATTTGCTTTATGATCACACTTGTGACCATAATAGCATTCAAAATAGCCATGTCTTTGTGAATTAAAGCCTTTTCCTCTTCTGAATATGCCACTTCTTCCTTAAAGTGCCTTCCTCTATCATTACCTCCTCTACCATGTCCTCCAATATTTCCACGAAAGGAATTTTGCCCTCATGTACTTGTAACTTGTGATTTAAGAGCTTGATCAGCTGAAGTTTGGCTCGAAGAAGTGAAAATTCTTTTATTTACTCGAAATTCATAAGACTTCATAATTCTAAATAACTCTTCTATTGACATAGTAGATAAATCCTTTGATTCTTCTATTGCCACAGCAACAAAATCAAATCTTTCTTGAAGGCTTTGAATAGCCTTTTCAACTACTTTTTCATCTTTCAAAATTTCTCAATTATAAGCCATTTGATTCACAATCGAAGTAACTTTATTGAAATAATCTGAAATATTTTCATTCTTCTTTATTTCTAGTTTTTCAAATTCTGCTTTCAAAGTTTGCAGATGTACCTTTTTGACATTTTCTTCTCCTTTGCATGCTGACTGAATCATCTTCCATGCTTATTTTGAAGTCTCTACTTTTGCAATCCTTTCAAATACTGGTCTTTCAATAGTCTGATAAATTTGAAAGAGAGCCTTGCTATCTTTCTCTCTTTTCTCATTTAGTAGATTCTTTTGTGCTTGAGTTAGTGTATCTTCAGCTTCTTGCTCTTGATATCCTTCTTAACCAATATTCCATATCTTGAATGATTTCAACAATACCTTCATTTGATGACTCCAATAATCATAATATTCTCCATTGAAGCGGGGAATAAGTGAAGCCAAATTGTTTTATTTTCCATCTGGACTCCGCAACCAAACATAGGTTATCTTCAACTTTTAGCGGCGATGAAACAACACTTCCTTCTGCTTTATTGCAGCCGCTATAGCACTCGGTCAGAAATTTCACTGGTTGGCTTAATTGGTGACGAAATCTGTTGATGGGTATTTGATTCCCACAAAATGCTTGGCTTTCTAAAAACTTAGACAAGTTCACAAAATGCTTTGGTCCAAATAAAATATTGGTGATGAGTGATGGGAAGGCTAACTCTTAAAATGGAATGTTGGATAAAAAAAAATAGTTGGTCAAAATAGTTGATGCTCTGCTTGACATTGAGTTAATTGATGGGAAGGTAAACAGCCAAACACCTCTGGTTTCTTTTAAACTAGAGAAAACATTGTTTGTTTAATTTTTTTTCTCCATTTCTTTGATAGTCAAACTCTCTCTTTTATTCAAAGATTTTTTAATTTTTTATCAGGATTGGCTTCTCTATTTTCTTACTAGGCTCTGATACCAATTGTTGGTGTGAAGGAGTTTAAACACTAGAAAATTTCGACTATAATTTCACTCCTTGAATCAAACTTACAAAATACACTATAATAAATTTGGCCTACAGCTATGAAATTTGTATCTACAAAATAATTTTTATTATAGAAAATACCCCTTTAGTTTCAAAAAATTAAATTTGTGATTGTTTAAAAAATATGTCATTTTTAGTTACGAACTTAGAAATTGTATCAATATTATGTAACTAATGGGTCAATTTTTCATAAAATTTTTCCCTCCAAAAGTTAAACACATACTGTTACAATATTTTTTACTTTATAACTAAATACTATGAGTTTGACTGGTCAACTTATGAAATATATACAGTCACAAATATTTTATCATAATAGAAAATAAAATGTATTTTTTAAATTGAAATAATAAATAAAATAAACAAAGTTGTCCAAAACGGTGCCCCGTTTTGGACTTAAAGTTTTGGGTGCCCATCAAACAAAATGGTACCAATCCCTCAATATTGTCGATTGTTTTGCCGTTCCAAGCCCTGTCTTCCTCGGTTAGCCTCTCCTCTAATGTGGAGGTGAAACGTCGTCGAAATCATCAACTTTATAGGCCACTGATTCGCTGCCGCTTCGTTGGACTTCTAGTTTTTGTGTGTTGAAGGTAGAGGTGGGTGGATAATTTCTTCTTAACTTTTCCTATAGATAGGCATTCTAACAACTATTTCTAAACTATGGTTGGTTACATAAATTATCCCCCTATTTTAGGCTTTATATTGATATCGTCCCTAAATATGTTCTATTAAGCAATCTGTTAGGTTTTTAATTAGAGTTGGATGGAATTTATGATCCGAAGTACATTTAGGCAGCCTACTTGGATAATATGTGCTTGAATAATAGATATTATAGAAATAAAATTGATAAAAAAAGGATAGAAAACATATGTTCATATTAGCATTTGGTGGTTTGTTGTTATTACCGTTTAACTTAATTGTGTCTTTCTTCTTTTGCCATTTGTCTTTTCCTATTTCTTGTAGAAGACATAAGAAGCAGAAGGAAGAGGATTTTGCTATATGTGAATGCAAATATGATATAAGTAATCCTGATAGTGCATGTGGGGAAAGGTGCTTGAATGTACTAACCAGCACAGAGTGCAAACCTGGCTTTTGCCCTGGGGGTGCCTATTGCAAAAATCAGGTATATTTGTTTTCTATCTCTCTTTCTCTCTCTTCATGTATTTCCTATCAGCACAGAGTGCTCATCTTTCCATTTTGTTTCTAGCATATATTAGTCTTTGTGGTGTGAAAATGTATTGTGCTTTCCTGTCAAGGTTTTGAACAGAAAATGTAGAACATTAATTTAAAGTTGATATGCATTTATCTTCACCATATTTTATGGTCTTGTGATTTTCATTTCCATTTTTTTTAATATCTACAAGTTCTCTAATTCAAGATTTTTTACTATAGTAGCTCCTAATTTGGCTACTTCATGATTTAAAAATATTCAAGTGTATAACATAGAAGTAACTTCCCATTTTGTTTCTCACTGTTCACTCATTGTGTGTCTGCATTTACTTATTATTTACGACAACTGTCTTGGCATGAAAGATTTGGAACCAGGTTGTTTTAGGATTCTAAGGCTATTTTTAGGATAAAGGTTGAGGAAAATATATGACAAGAGTAGCTTGAGTAGTGGTTTCTATAGTTTAGGTGTTGCTTTTGGTGTAGTTCTCTAAATAACCTTGCCTTTGCTCGAGGAAGCCACCAAAATCTGATGAAGTAAGAAAACTTTTGATATTTGTGTGTCTGTTGGGGATTATTCATTATTAGATCTGTATGACCTGTATTTTCATATTGAGATGTCTTTGTGGATTTGGAAAAATAACTCTGAAGAAGAGATTACTGTTTGGTATGCCTATTTGAATGTGTATAGGGAAAACAAGAAGTAAGAGACAAGAACCCAACTAAGAACCTACTTTAAGTCTAGAACATTGTTGTTCTCCTACTTTTAAGATCATACATTTCGCTTTAATTAGATGGCTCCATTCAGTTAGAACTCAAATGAACAAAGTCAACATGAGATATAGTTTTAAAATCCTTTTACTGGGTTTATTAATGGTCCTTTTTCTTTTTCTTTTGTTTTTTTTTTTTGCTTTTTTCTTCTTCTACTTCACTGTACTTTTTGTTATGCTTTGAAAATACTCTTTTAGTATGATTTTCTTTTACAAACGTATTAGGAAGTTGGAACCTCCCTGATTAAACTATAATTGATCCTTATTTTGATTTCTCACTTGTACTGTCAACAGAGATTTCAGAAATCCTTATTTTGATTTCTCACTTGTACTGTCAACAGAGATTTTAGAAATGTCAACATGCCAAGACAAAGTTGTTTAAAACTGAAGTCTGTGATTGGGGTCTTTCAGCCACCGAGAATATAAAGGTGATGGTCTTCAAAACATGGAGATGTACAATTTATAAAATACAAATACAGTGGTACGTTTTTCTCTATATGGTGTATATATTTTTGAATTATACAAATATTGTATGGTGTCAGTTTTTAACGAATTTTTGAGATTTAAATAATTAAATAGGGTTGCATTTGGTTTGTTGAACTTGGCTTTTATTTCTTTGATTTTGAGAATTTCTCGAATGCTGTCTATGTAATGTTTTTGCTTTAATGAAGTTAAGTTTCCATTCAACAAAGAAAAAATATTAATTACCTTATTTATCAGTGGAATTAAATTGTTGATTATCATTTCTCATGTAGCCATATTGAGAAAAATGTATAAAAAAAAATCATATTATTATAGTACCTAGATAAAGAGTACCTAAAAGTATAATATGAAATCTATTTGATAATTCTTTGGCATGCACATGGGCATTATCCTCCATGTATATCTGTTATAACTAGTTGTATGGTTGGCAGTAAATGTAACGTTTCATACTGCTGTGTCTTGTTGAATGTACCACTATTTTTTCACTACATTTGATGTTTTTTTTTTTTTAGGAAGGAAAGTGTGCTTGCACAACATTTGAAATATCCCCAGCGAAGTGGAAAAGAGTTAGATCTTGCTGCAACCTCACAGGTACGCCATTCAATGTTTGTCTTGCGTTTTGTACTATGGTTTTTGAAATGTAGTTTATTTTGTGCATTTATTCCATTTTTTTGTGGTGTGGTAGAACAATTTGGTACACTTTTAGACATTAAGATGGATAAAAGTTGGATGCAACTTCGAACTAGGTCTCTTCCATCTTATGTACAAGGGGTTAAGGACTTCATTTCTTTTGCTCTTAGTAATTCCAAATCTGAAAGCATCATTTGCTGTCCTTGTTATAAGTGCAATAATTGGATTGAACACAACCTTGATGAGGTAGCTTCAATTGAAGAATTTGACGGTAATGATGATGTCATATAGTTCATGTTAGGGCTATTATAAGTGGTTGTAGCTTCGTGGCTATTAATTGTAACATGTTATTTTTCATGCTATGTAATGCATGTTGTATGTTGAACATTGGCTGCTGTTTTTATATCCATAATTAATGTTTGGAAACCATATATGCCATGTTCAATAAACATATATAAACTCACTGTCTAATCATGCAGCGAAAAACAATAACGTTGAATATGCGTGGCACATCAACCTTAGTATGCTGAGGGAAACTTCCTGTGAGATCTTCTTCTCAGAAAATGCCAATCAATGCACAAGAAGCAGGTGGTTTAGAAATCTACTAAAGGCGAGATACAAATTGGTCACAAAGGCCATTGTGGACACTTTATGAGGATATGTAATAGAGTGGAATAAAATGTGTTTGCTTGCATTCTTTTTATAGTCCATTGTTAATTTACACCATCCATAATTAATGGACATGATTGACCTTTAATCTTGCAGGAGAAAGTTTTGCTCGAGCAGTGATGACATCACCAAGAAGGAAGAGCCAAAATGTACACAATGAGGCAGCACTTATTACTCCCCTACATGAAGTGCAGCAATCATAAGGTAACATGCTAACCATCCTTGGTATATTCAAATTGTTCATCAATTGTTATTGCTCTATAATGCATGAAAAGTTGTGGCGAATTCCTTTGACACGAAGGGAAAAAAAACAATAATGCAATTCTGGGGCTTTTTGTGCTTTAATGCAATTTTCTATGCACCAAAAGACACAGTTCACAGATCATCAAAAAAAGAAAACAAAAACACAGTTCACATCAATGAGCACTTCATAATCCATAAAGCACTTCCTAAACTAAATATTTCCTCCATAGCCGAAACCAGTCCACTTTGAACCATCATTATCAAACCATTCACCACCGCACACCCCAGTTCACAAATTCAAGAAAAAGAAAAGCTCTTTATAACCCATAAAGCACACGCCGAACAAAGTACTCCATAGCCAAAAAGTAGGTAGAGCAATTTACTGAGTTGGAAAAAAGGTGGTATTAATTTCATGCAAGTTGATAATGAGTCTGTTCTTTTTCTGTTTTTTTGAAATGAGAATGAATCTGTTCTTTTTTTTTTGATGACTATGTTCTCTGTTTTGATTGTTGAGGGTGTGATCACAGTTATTCTGTTGATGTATGTATATACGTATATGCTAGTAATGAGTTGAGAATCCAACATATATATATATATATATAATAAAGTAATTGATTAATGTAGATTTAGGGATGTTAGATGTCTCCATAGTATGCAACACTAATAAAGAGTCTTGTATTTGTATAGTCGACAAAATCACTAACTAATAAATGGACGTGATTGAAAGTTCAGCTTGAGCAGTGAGGACATCACTAAGAAAGGAGCAAAATGTACACAATGTAGCAGCACTTACCACTTTCCAATGTTATTGGCTACTTTCATTTGGTCAGATCTCCTTTTATTTGCTAATAGAAATTAAAAAATTTGTGTTATTGGCTAGTATTTGGTATTTTTTGTTGACATTTGTTTGCTGTCCAAAAGTTTGGATGACAATGGTTTTGTTGTGCTAAGGTTTGTATTATGTACTAAGCTTGGATAACATTTGTTTGCTGTCTAGAATTGGATGACAAAATGAATGAGTTGTTCTAAGATTTGTTTTAGGTACTAGAATTGGATGACATTTGTAGGACTGATTTACAGTTTCTATGAAGTTTTTGTTGAAACGAGAACATCAGGGATATAAATTGGCAGATGGACCAAATGCTGTGAATAATTGAGCTTTGTGTGTGTGAACTACAATGTGTGAAACATTTATGTGGATTGACAGGTAAATCAAAGTATACTAATATTGCTTTATGTTATAATAATATAAACATAGAAAAAGAGTTCAATCAACAAGACAAATCGTGCAGCAAGAAGAATTAATCAGTGTGGAGGAATGAAGTCCTTTGCTTGGATTCAATATGATTTGGTAAGATTTTTTATCCTTTTCCTGAATAAGATAAGACTGCTATATGTGATTGCTATTCGTCTTTGCAATGAAAGCATATTATATGTACTAAACCGATAAACAATTTACATTGTAGGGAGACGCAGAAATTGGACAGTTGCTTGGAAGAAAACGACTATGGGAAGAGACACATTTCAGCATGAAAAAGAACATGTGGGTAGATGAAGTTTCCAAAGAAGTTTATGTAAGAATACATATAGAATGTTAATATAATAGTACCTAAATAATCACTAACTAGTATGCTAAATTTTCTGGTAAGCAAGGATGGTGGATATTTGTTTTTCAGCTTTAATATTTATAGAGCAACACATCCCGAAGTTATGTAACTGTTTTTTAAGATAAGGTACTTGTGTTAGAGGATAAAACACAGGAGGATGGCGACAATGAAGTGGGGTATGGACAACTTTTTCACCGAGGCAAATTTCACCTTGTTGAAGTTCACCAACAATCAAACATCCTAACAAGTATTCCTTTGACACCCAAGCTTGAGATAAAATTTTTAGATTTGATTGGCTTAGGCATTGTATATATTTAATTAACAGGCCTTTCCCCAATCATTGGATGCATTTGTGGCCAAACATTTTTGAACAGTTCCTAGAAACGACCTTTAGTAAGACTTTGGTGAAATCCAGACAAAACAATTTCTCATGAAAATTTCATCACTCCCTAAATATCTGGTAAAATTAGGAAGGTACATCCAAATTACATCAATTATATAACAATTAAGATTTTGCTTTCCAATTAGAATATGATTGGGGATTTCAATTGTAATATATTATTTTTTTATCTCTAAATAATATTGTTTTTATTTATTTATTACTGAAACTCTAATTTAATCTATAAAAAGTATAAAATTTTCCTCTTCAGACAACAAAATTATTTTGCATGCATATCTTTCTCTCCTATTTTTCATTGAATGTCCAATTTTTCTCTTCTAACTTACGTTAAAGGATCTTTGCTGGTGCCACATTGGCTTCCTAATGATGTTTTCTTTTTCATGATCATAGGTTATTCGATGGTGAAAGAGGGTGCATAATTTTGATTGTTAATTTTCTACATCAACATTAATTGTTTGCTCTAGGTGAACCATGTTTAGACCAATTTCATTCCTCTGTCTCGGTTTGTATTAAGTTAGAGACTTCTTTATTGTCGGCTTCTAATTGATGAAATCCTTGTTTGGGTTAGTTAAATTTCCATCCCACTTCTTGTTGTAGTTTGTATTTTTGGCCTTGTAAAACTTAATCTCAACTTTTTTCTTTCTAGTGCATATGCTCATGGCATTTAGGGAGTATTAGTACCACATTCGAAGTTGTTTTAAATACTTTAGGATATGTTCAAGTTTTCTTTTCAAAGGTTAGGTTTGCCTATTTAAGTTCCCATTTGTTTTTGTTTCTGGAAAGTTATAATCATGGTTAGTTTTTCAGCAATATGGTATGCATGAAATTATATATATTTTGCACCCATTTTGAGGTCTATCAAGGATGTAAATTTGCAATTCTATTGTTGATCAATTAATTTTTCAAAATCATGCGTCAAGGGTATTTAGTCAAAGGCACCAAAGATTATTTGGGTTCCATAGAGGTTGCTCCATTGCCGAGTTGGATTAAAGTAACATGCATGTTGTTGCTAATGGTTGTCCTAGTCCATTAGGTTGGAAATGTTTCGTATACAAAAGGGCATTGCTAAGTGCTTTTTTTTTTTTTTTTGCTTGACTTGTTGGTCTTACTTATACTTATGAGTTGGAAATCCTTGTAGTTATTTAGGCTGTCGATTATGTTAGGAAGTTTTCATGTGGTTTTATGAGGTTGGAGATTATCCCTTTGTATTGGATGAATCTATTACTTACAAAATCTTTTGATGTTCTGTGGAAATTGAAGACTAGGTGGTCTAATTGTCTCCATTTTATTTTTGCAATTAACTGTCAAGTTTCTCTTGTTTTTAAAGAATGTAATAGTGTTGTTGAAGCTCTTTCTAAATTTGCAATCACATCTTCAGCTATAAGGTGGTTTTAACTCTCAAGCTTTTATATTCAACACCATGTCGACAATCTTCTAGTGGATTGGCATTTCATTTCCCAGTACTCTTTTTCTTCTCTTGAATTTTTCCTTGGGGTTTTTCCTTGGAGGGATTTTAATAAGGTTGGCTCTGCCTTGTTTATTTTTAACCTTTGGGTTATTAGAATTCCAAACTTTTTATTTTCATTCATTTCTATTATTGGTCTAAGATTTCTTAGGATTCTGTAGGAGTTGTCAACCTAGTTGGTCCCTTGTTACTTTAGTTTCCCTAGTCACCACTTGTTTACATATGTTTAAACAATGAACATAGAACACTACAAGAAAAAAGATGATATTATGACGGTCGTCCAAATTCCATTTACGATGAATTTAAAAGACAACATCGTATTAAATATCAAATATGATGCAAATTGATTGGATAAATAATTATTAAATTTTTTTTACATAATTGTGACGTTCAAGTCTTAGAACTTCGTAATTAAAATCGAGCAAAAATGACTAACAATAAAAAATTGTCATAGATGCGTACAATATGAAAGACGTAAAAGCAGCATGTCCATGACTGGAGGTAACATGGCAATATGTGGAAACATATGCACACAATGGAAGAACGTCATGTAAGCTACATTAACTATGACGTTTAAAAACGTTGTATATAAAGACACGACACCATTTGGGATGCTAATACGACGGGCTAGACCATTGTATAAAATATACATCCACAATTCGCATATGTGTCCTAAATCCACACACCATATACGATGCACAGTGTGTGTTGGGGATGAAAATGATGTTGTTTTTGTCTGGTTTTAACCACAATTTTCTCTTATTTCTTCTTCATTTTTGAAAATATGATTACATCCACGAAGGCACTGAACTGTAAAATCTCATACTCGTGCATGATTCTTCGCCTTCATAAACTAGTCAAAATCATTTCATTGGGCAATATATAATTAATGTTTTTACTTTTTAGTTTCATTATGTGGTTTATTATGGTTTGTAATATGCATATTTTGACTCATTTTTAGTGATTTTTTGATTAGTTTCGTAATATTCCGATGAGTTTTTTCTCGATTAGTTTGACCGGGTCTTGATTTTGTCCCTTTTTTGTTTATTTGGTAGTGTTTTTTTTTTTTTACTGTGAAAGGCTTTGTTGGTGGTGGCGGTTTTGAACTTGAGAGGCATACTGGGTGTGGGTGGCTGTGGCTTTGTGTCGTCATTGGTGGTAGTTTTGAGTTTGATAGGTGTATTGGGTGACTACAGGTTTGTGTCACCGGTGGTGGTGGTTTTGAGCTTTACTTAGCAATTGGAAGCTCAGTTGGCAAGTATAAATATGCATGAATATGAGTTGATATTGACAGGACCCGCCCCAGAAATCCCTCCAGATTAACCGTTGAGGCCCCGTCTGAGGAAGATTCCACCAGAACCCTTCGGGGCAGCCGATAGAATCCTCCTCCGAAAAGGGGTTTAATAAACAATAAAACCATAAATAGGACTAAAAGATGATAAGATATACATTGCAACAAATAAGTAGCTGTGCTGAAATAAATAACATAACAGTTTAGTGAGAAGGTAGGAATGACAGAATCACAAATGAGATAAACAAAATATAAATGATACAAATCCAACAATGAACAGAATAAAAGGAACTAGGTCTAATACATAAGTAGAAGTAGTAGCGGAAGTCGAGTGCGAATGCGTTGCCGACGGTAGCTCACGAGAACCTGCAGCTAGGACCTAGAGAACGAAGTTAAAAATACAAAACGTGAGATATAAAATCTCAGTGAGTGCTCCTAGATAACTACAAAATATAAGTTCAACAGTTTAAATCCTTTACACTCAAACCTCACGTCACTCAGTTGAAAAGTTCCCCGTTTTGAAAATCATTTCGCAAAACCCTTAGTTTAATCCCCAAAATCATTAAATCATTATAAACAGTTTGTGAGGGAAAAACGTAATTTAAAACGATCATTGAAAACACGAATCAATCACTAAAACCATAAGGCAAAATCCATGAATACAAAATCATAACTGCAACCATAAATCAAAAATCATATAAATCCAAATCGTACAAAACAAATTCATATAAATCCAAATCGTATAAATCAACCCATATAAATCCAAATCGTATAAATCCAAATCATTTAAAACAAATCCATATAAATCAAAATCGTATAAATCCAAATCATTTAAATCCAACACCGATCTAAAACCAATACCATGAGCTTCAAACCAAAATTTCAAAACCATCAATTCAAAATCAGCAATAACCATAATTTCAAAACCATCAATTTAAAATCAGCAATCAACAACATATAAAAACCCATCCAGTACCACAACATAGCATCGTGCCGTGTGACCCTCAGCGTCCTGATGGCATCACAGGCGGGGGAGGGGGGTAAACTCATCACAACGAACCGGCGTCCCAAATCCGTCATGGCAGGATCCTCATCATCTCTCTCCCGACACGTGTCCGCAGCAGAGGATGGCATAATACATATAGCGCGCATAATAATACATCTCAATCAACATCTCGATACCGTGTGGTACTCCTCAAAACCAAATCCAAAATCCTCCATCATCGAATATCAACAATTTTTCAAATCCTTTTACTTTTAAACAAATTTCCAAAATCTTCTCTTTGAAAAATTTTACGAAAACAATCAAATATTTCGCATATCAGAAAATTGCCCCAAAATTTCTTAAATTCCACAAAGCCATAATTTTTCTTTAAAATCACCAAATTTCCACAATATCGTAAAATCTCCAAAACATTTCAAATTCGCTAAACAACCAATTAAAACACAAATTTCATAAATATTCCAATAAATATGAAATCTATCAAATCATAAAATCAACTCATGCAAATATTTAAATCATCATAAAACATATTTAATAATCTTAATTTAAATGCACAAGAAAATTTAATCAAAACAAATTAATAGAAATGAAATCAAATATAGCATATATTCCCAAATGATTTAGAAAATAAATGCACTCACTGGTTTGACGCGTGCTCTTGCTGGATCTCCGGTCCAGCCCTCGAACGTGCACGAACACCTAAAAATAATTTACCGAAAAATCTTTTAATTACCAAAAACTAACCAAAGGCTCAAAGGAGTCCTCTAAGTCTCCAACTACAAGATTAAAACACTAAATACCAAAATTGCTCTTCAATTTCAGTAATTACCAAAATGCCCTCAACGGCAAAAATCCCCAAAATTTGAATTACTCCGTCTCAAGTCCGATTTCAACAAACTTTATATCGAAACGAAATTGAAGATGCAAGGAATGAGAATCTACCTTCAATTTCAAGATTCATCCTCGCCAATGGTCGGAATCGATCCCGGAAGATCGGACCTAAACCGGAATTGGGCGTTTCCGAATCCGACCGAAATTGGGTCAAATTGACTGGACAGCAAGCTTGCCCACGACCCCCGGAACGCGTTGGGATGGGAGGTGAGCACTCATTCGCCGGAAAAGGAGGAGATCGACGGCGGCGTGTGGAGGAAGACGGCGGCGGCGCGTGGGAGGCGCGTGCGGAGGTCGTAGGAGCTCGGGAACTGCAGATCTGGTCGCCGGCGTGCTCTGAAGCTCGTGGTGGTGGCTGTGTCGTCCCACTCGCCGGCGATCGGAGTAGATCTAGGTGGGAAGGTGGCTGTCTCGGGTGGTTTTTCCGAAACTTCATGGCCGTTTTCCGGCGTGATATGGCAGTCTCCAGCTTTCCAACGGTACCAAAACGTAGATCGTCGCACTAGCTTTCCAACGGTACCAAGCACGCTTCCTAACTCCACCGGAACAGTGAGATATGGCCGGCCAAAGGTGGTGTCGCAACAGTGCACGGTTTCACAGTTTGCACGAGCCCTCGGTCTCGCTGCAATTTCTGGCGATCTGGGTCGTTTCACGGCGAGCCACTGGTACAGGGAGGAAGAGGAGGTCGCAGGCTTCGATTTCCGGGTAGTGGTCGACCAACTCCGGCCACGGTGCGGCGGCTGTCGGCGTGGGAAGGAGGGGCGCGGGGAAGGGGAAAGTCGGGTGTGCTGGAAAATTCCAGACCCTTGGCCAAATTTTAAAGATGCAGGCAGGGGTAAAATGGTCATTTTCCATCCAAAAATATCAGTCCTTACCAAATTACCAAAAAGCCCTTCGCACTAAAATGACCATAACTTCCTGGTCTTAACTTCGAATTAAGCGTACTACTAGTCTACGAACTCGTATCGACTAGCTCTACGCAACGGTACCAAAGTCGAAGCTGAAACATAACTGTACAAAAAGTCAACTCCGAGCCCACTCAAGGTCAAACTGGTCAAACTTGGAAATTTTATTATTTTTCTCAAAACGGGATGTTACATTGTTCCATACAAATAATGCCTCCAAGTCTTGAGAGCATATACAACTGCTGCTAGCTCTAGATCATGAGTGGGGTAGTTCAACTCATGTTTCTTCAGCTGTCTTGAGGCATAAGCTACTACTTTCCCATACTGCATAAGCACACATCCTAAACCTTGATGTGAAGCATTGGTGTAGACTACAAATCCTTTGTCACCCTCGGGTAACGTAAGCACTGGTGCCGTAGTCAATCTTCTTTTCAACTCTTGAAAACTCTCTTCACATCTATCATCCCAAATAAACTTAACTCCCTTTCTCGTTAACTGGTGAAGTGGTCCGGCTATTTTCGAGAAAGCTTCTATGAAAGGCCTATAGTAACTAGCTAAGCCAAGAAAACTCCTTACTTCTGTAATGGTGGTCGGTCTCTCCCAATTCAACACAGCATCCACCTTTTGAGGATCCACAAAAATCCCATCTGCTGAGACGACATGACCAAGAAATCCTACTCGATCTAGCCAAAATTCGCATTTGCTGAACTTGGCGTACAACTGATGGTCCCCCAAGGTCTGTAGAACTCGTCTCAAATGCCTTTTGTGTTCAACTTTGTCCCTCGAATAGATCAAAATGTCGTCTATGAACACGATAACAAATTTCTCCAAATAGGGTCGAAAAACTCTGTTCATCAAATCCATGAACGCTGCTGGAGCATTAGTGAGTCCGAAAGACATCACTAGGAACTCGTAATGTCCATAGCGGGATCTAAAGGCTGTCTTTGGAATATCAGATTCTCTAATCCTCAACTGATGATAACCTGGCCTGAGGTCAACCTTCGAAAATACTTTAGCTTTTTGCAACTGATCAAACAAATCATTAATCCGTGGAAGTGGATACTTATTGCGGATGGTCACTTTGTTCAACTGCCGATAGTCAACACACAACCTCATCGAACCATCTTTCTTCTTTACGAACAAAACTGGCGCTCCCCACGGTGAAACACTCGGACGAATAAAACCTTTGTCCACCAGATCTTGTAACTAGTCCTTCAGTTCCTTTAGTTCTGCTGCAGCCATCCTGTACAGTGGTAAAGATATAGGAGTAGTACCTGGAACTAAGTCGATCCCAAAATCAATCTTCCTTTCTAGAGGTAATCTTGGAAGATCTTCGGGAAACACATCTGAAACATCTTTCACTACAAGTATATCCTCTAGTTTGATCTCGCTGACTCTAGTGTCGATCACATGAGCTAAGTACCCGACACAACTTTTATGCAACAAACGACGAGCAGTAAAGGCAGAGATCAAACCTGTGGGACCGCCTCGCTTGTCTCCATAGAAAGTCACTACTGGAAATCTAGGCCTCTCAAAAGTCACTGTCTTACAACGACAGTTTACTGAAGCATAATGCTCTGTAAGCCAATCCATCCCAAGAATCACATCAACATCGTACAGATCCAAGAGAATCAAGTCGGCCGTCATAACTTGATCTCCGACACATAAACAACTTCCCTTCAGCACCTGGCTAGGCCACAGGGATTCTCCCGCAGGAGTAGAAACTTCCAAGTGACTCTCCAAAGGATCAGGTGTAACTCCCAAACGAGCTACAACTCCTCAGGACACAAACGACTGTGTTGCCCTCGAGTCTACTACGTCTTGGCATCGCTAGTGAAACACTTTGATCAAGGAATAGGGTGCACCAAATGGGCAATTTCCTAGGAAGGTAAATCTAAGGCTCTGATACCAAGCTGACAAGACCCGCCCTGGAAATCTCTCCAGATTAACCGGAGAGGCCCCGCCTGAGGAAGATTCCATCAGAACCCTTCGGGGCAACCGACAGAATCCTCCTTCGAAGAAGAGTTAAATAAACAATAAAATAATAAATAGGACAAAAGATGATAAGATATGCATTGCAACAAACAACTAGTCGTACTGAAATAATAACATAACAAATTAGGGAGAAGATGGAAATGACAGAATCACTAAGTGAGATAACAAAATATAAAAGATACAAATCCATCAATGAAATAGAATAAAGGAAACAGGATTTATACATAAGTAGAAGTAGTAGCGGAAGTCGAGTGCGAATGCAATGCCGACGGTAGCTCACGAGGACCTGCAGCTAGGACCTAGGGAACGAAGTTAAAAACACAAAACGTGAGATATAAATATCTCCATGAGTGCTCCTAGATAACTACAAAATATAAGTACAGTATCTAAATTCTTTACACTCAAACCTTACGTCACTCAGTTGAAAAGTTCCCCGTTTTGAAAATCATTTCGCAAACCCCTTAGTTTTATCCCCAAAATCATTAAATCATTATAAAACGGTTTATAGGGCAAAAACGTAATTTAAATCGATCATTGAAATCACGAATCAAACATTAAAACCATAAATATAATCTCAACAAGAAACATTAAATTTATTTGTAAATCATGTTTGTATACAATGGCAAGTAGAAACATTTGTTAAATCCAAAACCGATTTAAAACCAAATACCATGGGCTCCAACCCATAATTTCAAAATCCACAATCTAAAACCATGATGCAAAATCCATGAATACAAAATCATAACTGCAACCGTGAATCGAAAATCATATAAATCAAATCATATAAATCCAATCCATATAAATCCAAATCGTAAAAATCCAAATCGTAAAAATCCAATTCATATAAATCCAAATCGTATAAATCCAAATCGTATAAATTCAATCCATATAAATCCAAATCGTATAAATCCAAATCATATAAATCAACCCATATAAATCTAAATCGTATAAATCCAGATCGTATAAATCAAATCGTATAAATCCAAATCCAGTACCACATCGCAGTATCGTGCTGTGTGACCCTCAGCGTCCTGATGGCGTCACAGGCGGGGGGGAGGGGGGTAAACTCATCACAACGAACCGACGTCCCAAATTCGTCATGGCAGGATCCTCATCATCTTTCTCCCGACATGTGTCCGCAGCAGAGGATGGCATAATACATATAGCGCGCATAATAATCCAATATCTCAATCAACATCTCGATACCTTGTGGTACTCCTCAAAACCAAATCCAAAATCTTCCATCATTGAATATCAACAATTTTTCAAATCCTTTTACTTTTAAACAAATTTCCAAAATCTTCCTTTTGAAAAATTTTACGAAAACAATCAAATATTTCGCATATCAGAAAATTGCCCCAAAATTCTTAAATTCCACAAAAGCCATAATTTTTCTTTAAATCACCAATTTACACAAAATTGTAAAATATCCAAAATATCAAAATCACCGATAACCATTTAAAACACAATCTCATATAAATTCCATTAAAATCACAAATGCATATATAGTTTTAAATCATCAATAATTTAAATCAGAATATAATATATTTAATAAGCATAATTTAAATGCGCAAGAAATTTCAATCAAAACAAGTCATATGCGATTAAATCATAATAATATATAATCCCAAAATGATTTAGAAAATAAATGCACTCACTGGTCTGAAGCGTACTCCTGCTGGATCTCCGGTCCAGCCCTCGAACGTGCACGAACACCTAAAAATAATTTACCGAAAAAATTCTTTTAATTACCAAAAAAACTAACCAAAGGCTCAGAGGAGTCCTCTAAGTCTCCAACTACAAAATTAAAACACTAAATACCAAAATTGCCCTTCAATTTCAGTAATTACCAAAATGCCCTTAACGGCAAAATCCCCAAAATTTGAATTATTCCGTCTCAAGTTCGATTTTAATAAACTTTATACCGAAACAAAATTGAAGATGCAAGGAATGAGAATCTACCTTCAATTTCAGGATTCGTCGCAGGAATTGATCGGAATCAGTCCCGGAAGATCGAACCTCGGCCGGGATTGTGCGTTTTCGAATCCGACCAAAATTAAATCAAATTGAAGGTACAGAAAGCTTGCCCACGACCCTAGGAACGCATTGGAACGGGTGGTGAGCACCCACTATCCGGAAAAGGACGAGATCGGCGGCAGCGCGTGGAGGAAGACGGCGGCGATGCGTGGGCGGCGCGTGGGGCTCGTCGGGTGGTCGTCGGAGCTCGGGAAACTGCAGATATGGTCGCTGGAGTGTTCTGAAGCTCGTGGTGGTGGCTGTGTCGTCCCACTCGCCGGCGATCGGAGTAGATCTAGGTGGAAAGGTGGCTGTCGCGGGTGGTTTTTCCGAGACTTCGCGGCCATTTTCCAATGTGATACGCCAGTCTCCGGTGTCAATCTTGGTACCAAAATGTAGATCTTTGCACCAGCTTTCCAACGATACCAAGCACGCTCCCTAACTCCACCGGAACAGTGAGATATGGCCGGCCAAAGGTGGTGTCGCAACAGTGCACGGTTGCACAGGTTGCACGAGCCCTCGATCTCGCTGCAATTTCCGTCGATCTGGATCTTTTCACGGTGAACCACCGGTACGAGGAGGAAGAGGAGATTGCCGGCTTCGATTTATGGGTGGTGGTCGGCCAACTCCGGCCACGGTGCGGCGGCAATCGGCGAGGGAAGAAGGGACGCGGTGAAGGTGGGAGGCGCGGGTGAGGTCTGGAAAATTCCAGACTTGGCCAAAATTTAAAGATGCAAACAGGGGCAAAATGGTCATTTCCCATCCAAAATATCAGTCCTTGCCAAATTACCAAAAAGCCCTTCGCACTAAAATGACCATAACTTCCTGGTCTTAACTCCGAATTAAGCGTACTACTAGTGTACGGATTCGTATCGACTAGCTCTACGCAACGGTACCAAAGTCAAAGCC
The DNA here is from genome assembly GCA_003254975.1 of Ochetophila trinervis. NCBI lineage: Eukaryota > Viridiplantae > Streptophyta > Magnoliopsida > Rosales > Rhamnaceae > Ochetophila > Ochetophila trinervis. The sequence continues at coordinate 25,453 of QANX01004274.1, read as the reverse complement.
AAAATATAACCACACAAAAAGTCAACTCCGAGCCCATTCAAGGTCAAACTTGAATATTTTATTATTTTTCTCAAAACGGGATGTTACAGATATTGATTTACTAATTCATAGTTTTTGACCGTCAATGTGTATGTTAATACGACGGGCTTATGTATTGTTGTAAATGTGAATTAGTGTAATATATATATATATATATGCAAATACGAGACTTTTGTCTATCATATTAGTAGTTCATGTCATTTAATGTTTGTCATATTAGTATTTTTTAATTGTCTAGAATTTTTAATATATGTAACATAATTTATTAGTTAATATAACATAATTTTTAATAATCTACATATTTTATAAATTATTTTTAATAATCTAGATTTATTTTTATAAAATATAAGAATAAGTTTTCGTACATTAACTTTGTGTACATTTATATAAAGATGGATAAATCATAGATGACGATGGATATGAGAACAAAAGCATTTGAGGATGGTTTGAATAACTTCATAAAATTTAATGAGAAGAATATGAATAGTGATGATAAAATTCCATGTCTTTGTTTGGAATGAGGAAATTTATACATTTGCAAATGTTGAGGAAGTTAGAGGTTTTAAAATGTTTGATACAAATTACCGTAGATGGATTTTGCACGAAGAAGATTTGGAAGAGGATATTTATTTTTTAAAAGCGAGGAATGTAAATGTTGAAGTTGATGCAAATGTGAGCATAGATGATGATGAAAATGTTGTTGGCAATAATATGGACATTATGTATATTATCTGTGACAACTTTGTGGATAATCCATATGCATTTAAGAGTTTGTTGGAAGATGTAGAAAAATCTTTGTATCCAGATTGTACAAAATTTACTAAATTAGCAACATTGGTCAAACTGTACAACTTGAAATCAAAATATGAATTTTCTGACAAAAGTTTTTTTGAGTTGTTGAAATTGTTGTGTAAAATACTGCCGGTTGATAATGTTCTCCCAGAATCTATGTAAGTTGTGAAAAAATATTAACTGCATTGGGTATACAATATAAAATTATTTACCAATTTATGTAGCAAATAATGTGCTTCTGTTTTACCGGCTTATAATATTGTGCTTCATGTATTTATCGGAGTGCTAACTTATCCGTTGGTTTTATATAAATTTTTTAGGCAATAATATATTGGTATATAATTATTTGTTATATCATTTAGTAAATGAAATGAATAACAATTTTGTGTCTTAAGCACTACTTATGTTTCAATGGCCTTTCTAAACTTCTTTAATCATAGATTTTAAATTTATATTTCCAAATTATAAATTCTGGAATTTGTCTATACATTAGGAATGTCACAAGTTTTTGATCTATTAAAAGGTTTGTAAGATATGGAGTAAGTAAAGCATCCATTGCTGTTTGCCACTTTTGTATTTAATTCGGATCTCCCTCCCCACAATTTTACTTATGTTAAAAAAGTAAAAATAGAAACAAAAAAACAAAAGATAGCAAGTGGAGCATAACCTTAACTTGAGATAAACTAATTAATTAAGCTATTAGTTGTTTTTCTATATTTCCATTGTATATTTTTTGTGGATCCTAGAGTATTTTTTTAACTCCTTCATTACTGATTAAACTCTACAATACTGTTTCCTGTGGAGTGTGTTTTTATCAATATTAATATGTGTGTGTGTGTATATATATATAACAAGAGTAAGACTCTTATAAGGGAATATGGATGCTTATATGACAAAGGCTTAATTATTAGATAAATTGATAATTGTTATTTGAATTTAAATTTATAACCTTAAATGGTATGTGTCTAGCCAATATACTTTAATACAATACATCGTATCGAACGGACTCTTAATAAATACAGAATTCCATGCATTAAGTAATTAATCATATACTGATCCCATTGAAATTTTATTGACAACAAAATAGATTAGAAATTAAAGCCGTACAAAAGAACCATTTAAAGATATATTTCCTATGTTGATTATAAAAAAATAAAAATAAAAATAAAAATAACAAAAAACAAAAAGTCTTAATGCATTTTATTGTACTGAAAATAAAAAATAGAAAAAATTTAAAATTTATTTATGATTTTTCTTTCTTATTTTTAAATTATTTTTAATTTTTGATACAATTTCAAATGAAGAAGCCACTTTTGAAAGTTACTTATTATGCACATGATCTTTAAATTGATAGAATCTGTCAATTTTAACTAAATTGATCAAATATACAACTTTTTTCAAATTAGATATATCAATTGAATAAATTAATTATATACATTTTCATGTGAATAATTTTAATTTTAGAATATATTAAAATGCATTCGTACCAAAACAAAATAAACATGCGGGATAGAAACTCAGTAACGGGTCATGACTCATAAGGCGCACAAAAGTTAGTTATACTGAATTACAAGGCAATTGTAACAGCAACAACAGTCACCGCAAGGAAGACTTGAATTCCAGAGAAAATAATGGGATGAAGAGAAGAACTTGAGGTGGATTCAGGGGTTATGTCCTGGACAGTGATAGCAAGTTTCTGGCCAGCAGCGCAGTGACCGGAAACACCACAAATGTACCATTTGTTCCCCGGTGAAGCCAGAGCAATCTCGTCCTTTCCGGTTGATAACTTTTCATTTGGTGCCGGAACAATGCAGTCCTTGAACGCAGTACTATTCATCACTTTGAATACATTATGATCCGGAGTTTCGTACTTGAACACTGTACGAATTAAGTAATTAAATTTTTGCAACTATATAGAATGGCTAATTGAATCAAGAAGAGAAGTCCAAGGTATAGTTTGGTTGTAGCGGCTAATTTTGCATTCAAATAGCAAAAATATGTGAATTTACACATTAATATTTTAGTTGAAATGATAACTTTATAAAATAAAAAGATGGATAATATAAATGGTATAAAACTATCACATATAGAAATATACTATCTACTTTTTAAAAATTCGAACTTTTGAGAGTAATGGTACCAAATTGTGGTTTAATATATTATTAAGAGAAGAAGATGCTTGGCTTAATACCTCTTATGGGTTTAATATCTTATTAGAGCTTGTAGGCTTAGGGCCTTTCGGAAAGCTTATGTACGCAGAGCTTCTCATTGTGAAGCTTTTTAAAAAAAAGTTTTTATTAAATAACCAATCGTTGTTAAATTGTCATTTTAAAAAATTATTTTTAATTTTTAGTAAACTGTTTGATTAATATAATTTTAAAATTGTTTTTTACTCTTAAATTATTATACATAAATTATTTAACTAATATTTTTTTTTAATATAATAGAAATTTCTATATAACAATAAGGGCAAATTTAGTAGTAAAAAAAAATATTGAATGCTCTGTTTAGCTTTTTCGTATATAAAAAAAAAAGAATATATATATATATATATATATTTTAAAAGCTTAAAATTCGAGCTTCTCTTAAATAATTTTTTGACCAGAAAAAAAAAAAAAAAAACCCAATTAGTGGATTATATTATTGCATATAAGTTGTTTCTTGATTTAACTATAGTCCTGATCCTAAGATAATAGAATTTTTATATATTATATATACACATAATATATATTTTGGGAGTACCATATAAAACGTATGCATACCTAATTTATCACCAACAAGAAATACTTTGTTCTTGGCCCAAGCTTGATAATCAAAATTGATGGTCCAGCCGTTGGCGTCTCCAATCACATATTCTGTAGCCGTGGCAATGGTTGGAAAAAGAATGAAAGCAATCCCAAAGGTGACAATTAGTTTATTAAAAGCCATTGGCACTTTTGGTACTCTTAAGTTTGTCGATCTTTAAGTAATCTAGCTATACAACAACTAGCTAAAGTACTAGCATTTTTTTTATATATATGAAAAGAAATACTTACACTGAATGCATTTGGCTAGCTGAAACATGTAAAGGGTCTATTTATAAAGAATTTTCCATAAATGGAAGCCATCGAAAGCCACGATCTCGATATGCTAGAAGAGAACTGTTCCTGGTCGGCTTCCACGTTCATCTTTTTAAAGAAAGTACAAATAATATATTGAAACATGGAAAATGATGTTTTTGGTATCTTTGATAAGTTGAGAAATTAATGCAAAACGGACATTGAAATTATTGAGAAAAGAAAATTAAAATTGTGATGAATAGGTTAATTAGAGAGAATATCCGGCCATCATGTTGACCCGGTTCATGCGGCCAGCTCTAGAGAAAGGAATTATTGTCTGATTTTTATTTTTATTTTTTGCAAATATTTTTGTCTGAATGCTCTTGTGATGTTGTTTTGCATTTTTAACAGTAGTCACTACCATTATCTTAAGAATAAATAAAAGGACCAATTTTAGTCCTCCATGAGGGTCATGTTCCAATCAAGAAGTTTGCCGGCCTAATTTGTTTTCTTTTCACATTTAATTGAGTAAGAATATTATATATATATAGCAGGTAAGAATATTATATATATAGCAGGTTATTGTAAAGTATATTTAATAGTTTTACAATGCAGACCGTTACTAATAGTAATTATTAGTAATGAATTGTCACTAATTTGTTACTGATAATAAACTATTAATGACGATTCACATTGTAAAATTGTCAGGTATATTTTATAATAGTCTAACTCTGTGTGTGTGTGTAGAGAGATATAAATGATCCAGTGGGCTACCTATCTCATGTTATGATATCATATGATGATGTGGCATAAATATTTAAATTTTGTCACCCTTTAGTGATGAATTACTAGTGGAACTTATATGCTATGAAGCATATTAAATCGTTACCATTAAATGATTTACTTTCTTTTATTAGAGTTATATTACTAAAAAATAAAATAGAGTTAAATGTTCTTAATTAAAACATGCCACATAAACTATTGTCCCATTAGTAATGGTCACCAGTGATGACAACTAACAAAACTCATTTCTTTTAAAATTAAAATCCTTATGCTACATCATCATAATATGGGATAGGTAGTCTACTAGGTCATTATATATATATATATATATATACACATAATTTTGATATAGTGGGCTAATTAAGTAGTCTATGTTATGGTATCAAATGATGATGTAGCGTTTTCATTTTTTCAAGTGTGAAACTCTACCTTTTTAGTTTCTTTGGTTCTATTATTTAAGAAAAGTGTTATTTGTCATTAGTGATAGATTACCAATGGAACATATATGTTATGTGGCATTTTAAATGATTACCATTATTGGAGTTACTTTTCCATATTAAAATTTTAATATTAAAAAAATTAAATTAATTATTTTTAGTTAAAATTTGTCACATAAGCTATGTTTTCACTTGTAATGAGCTCCAATAATGTCAAATAGCAAACTCATTTTAAAAATTAAAAACCCTTGTGTCACATGTGAAAGCGTCAAAGCGTAGAGGCTTATACTTTTTAGGCATTTAGAATTTAAGATTAACTACATTTTAGTATTCTTTAGTTTGGAGAAGTTATATTTCTTGTAAATTTAAAATGTTTTAATTTTGGCCTTCTAGTTTCATTTTCTTGCATTTTGATCCAATTAAATTTTTGGCTAACGATGCTTTACAATTTTGGGGTATTAAATGCAATGTTTTAGAAAATAAAAGGTCTAAATTGCCGCAAATTAAAAACTTTAAAGTATAAACTGCAACAAATTGTATTTTAATATTAGTTAAATGGAACCATTTAATCAACATTAGCCAAAACAATCCAACTTGACCAAGATGCAACAAATTGAAACATTATAGTTTAAATTGGAATATTTAAAATTTAAAAGCCGAAAGTAGGACTTCTAAAAATTGCTAAAGTGTAATCAACTCTGAAATTTAGTATTAAAAAAATATAATATGTTTAAAGTAATTAAAAATAAGTATAAAATTAATAAATTTTAAATATTTAAATGGATATACAGTATAACATAGATTTCTAATTTACAAATAATTGTCTAAAGTTCTAACTGGGTAAGAGGTTATTTTACAAATAAAAATTAAGTTGGATTCAAGTATGACTATAAGGGGTACGCCTCACCCGCTAAGGTGCAAAAAGGTTAGCTATTGCATCCAAGGCATACACTCCAACTGACAGCTCCCGTGTGCCTGGCTCTGTCTGAGAAAAATTTCACCGGAATCCCACCAGGTCTTCGTATAGAATTCTCCTAAAGAAAGAGTTAATCACCAAAATATAAAGTTAACATGCAATAATGTATATGTAAAATATATATATATATAATACAAGCACAGTATAAGAAAATAAATAAGTGCAAGTCGCATATTAGAGCCATTTAGAATGAAAGTTAAGATACAAAATGAGAATCTAGAAATTTAAGATTAAGTAATACAAAGAAAACAAAGAAGGTAGCTTCACGATTATAGAAGGGAAAGGAGCGGAAGAAATCGAAGCCCGTAGTAGCTTTGTTGACCTTCATCTAGGTTGACCCAACGGAAAAAGTTTAAAAGAACAAAAACGTGAGCTGTAGAATATATTAGTGAGTAGGCTTATCTTAAAAAATAAACAAACATGCATTTAAAATTCATTTCTCTCAGAATCTCACTCTTATTTTTTTTGAAAAGTTTCTCATTTGAAATCATTTTTACAAAATCATAGTCTTTACCCCAAAATCATTTGTGTTATTAAAAACTAGAAAATGATTAAATTATATATAAATAA
>QANX01004274.1:783-18578 GCA_003254975.1 Ochetophila trinervis | reverse complement strand
TAAGATTAAGTAACACAAAGAAAACAAAGAAGGTAGCTTCACGATTATAGAAGGGAAAGGAGCGGAAGAAATCGAAGCCCGTAGTAGCTTTGTTGACCTTCATCTAGGTTGACCCAACGGAAAACGTTTAAAAGAACAAAAACGTGAGCTATAGAATATATTAGTGAGTAGGCTTATCTTAAAAAATAAACAAACATGCATTTAAAATTCATTTCTCTCATAATCTCACTCTTATTTTTTTTGAAAAGTTTCTCATTTGAAATCATTTTTACAAAATCATAGTCTTTACCCCAAAATCATTTGTGTTATTAAAAACTAGAAAATTATTAAATTATATATAAATAATTTTTTTTTTTTATAAAATTAGATAAACAAATGATCAAATAATCAATCTGAATGATATCATTAAAGCCATTGTCGAATCGCCTTCATCCTCAACTTTATATCATCAGTGAAACATCATATAAAATCATTTGAAGCCAAATCTAACATCACATACCATACGATATACCAATGGGCTAAGTGATCCTTTGCGTTTTTAACGATATCAAAAAGCAGGTGGAAGGGGATGTCAAGTCATCAACACTTAGCATTCTAAAAAGCGTCGTAGATGGAACTTCATCATCTCACTCTTGTAACGAGACTGCAGTAGAGAATGGCATGTAAAACAATCGCATCATATTGTAGTCTCTTGTAATCACTAGTACTATATGATACGTCCATGAAATTTTATCTCCAATCTTCATCATTTTCTAAATCTATTTTCAAATAAAATAAATTTTCCAAACTAGATTTTTCAAAATTCTAAATTTTGAAAAATTTCATAAAATACTCCAAAAACATTCATAAATTGCAAAGTCTCCCAACATTTTGTAAAAATTGCATAACATCTCAGGTTTCTAAAAAATTTCCAATAACTCAAAAATTAAAATTCTCATATTTATCAGCTGATAAATATGCATAAAACTTCAATAATAATCATATATTTATATATGATTTTTGCAATAAATCCAACAATAAATAAATTGATAAATATATATTTAGTGTCTAATTAAATTTACAAATAAACCAATAAATGACATAAATTAAAATTGGCCAAAATAATAGAGGAAAAGGCAATTGCAATTACTAGTTGTTTGCAAATTCCTAATCAAGCTTGGAGTAAGCTCCTGTTACAGCTCGGAAGCCTACCATTCCACAAAATATATTTTAAAACTTCATAAATTTAAACGGAGGTCCATGTGCATGTATTGGGTCAGAAAGGGCAGGGTCAGTTTCGGCCGATTTTTCGCCGAACCGATAACGTTGATTATGATAAAACGGCCAACCTGTCACTAACCGAGCACCTTTTAAAATCGGCACAAAATTGTGCCAATAATGGTCTATCGGTATCGGTTTTCTGGCCGAGATTCAATAAAAAGGAAAAAGACAATGAACTAAAAAGATTAGGGCCCGTCATCGTTCGTCACCAAGAGAAAGAGAGAGATCAGAGGAGAGAAATCTTTGGTTACCCAAAGGGTTCTTCGGAGACTAGGGATAGCCGTTGCCGGTTGTGCTTCGGGGTAGCCGTCCCTGGTTATGCTTCGAGGTAGCCATCACCGGTTGTGCTACTGCTTATCACGGAGGGAGAGAGACCGGCGGAGAGAAATCACAAGGTTTCAGGATAGAGACTAGGGTTGGCTGAGGGGGAGTGAGATTGGGGAGGGTGGGGTAAATGAATATGGACGGCTAAGATTTAATCTCAATGGGTGAGGTGGCAAGATTTTAGGATATTGAAATAGACTGGTTCGGTTCGGTTTGGTTCGATGAATATATTGCTGAAAATTGGTCACTGAACTGGCCAAGTCGGTTTTTACTTAAGTTTTAACCGAACCAGGCCAACCACTTGTATATAATCAGACCGGACCAGACCGAATTAGGCCAGTTCGATCGGTTTTTGCCCACTCCTAATATTGGGTCCTACATTTCTTTCAGAACTTGGTAATTATTAAAATTACCTTTTAATCTTAGCAATTGCACAATTGACTATGTCGGTCAATACTTAAGCTTCTTTCAATTCTCCACAATTATACAAAATTAGACTTTGCGTTAAATCCCAGGGACTTCTAGAAACCTAATAGAACACACAATTGCACCTAATTTTACCAAATTACGGTCCAATTTTGATCTCCAAATCCAAATTGAAATCAAATTTGATGTTCCATAAATACTCAATTACAACTAGAGAATTATATGCAAAAATGAAATTGAGCTTGCAAGGATCACAAATTTACTCTCAATTTGATGAAATTTCATCACTAGTGGCTAGAGTTGCACTTCGAAGTTCGCTGGCTTTGGGTGAGGTTCGTAGGTAAGCTTGCCGATGAATTTTATCCTAAAGCTTGACGTCACAAGCTAGATCATCCACCCCAAAGTCCAATGGTACCTGAAACAAGGATCTACTCACTACCGGTTGTCTCTTCAAAGAATGAGAAGGTCACGACCAAAAAAGGGTGTTTGACGGTGTATTTCCTAGCCAAACTAGGACAAATGGAGCAAGACACTAGTCGCCGATGAGCTCGCTGAAGTATCATAGTTGGCATGTCTTTTAGGTGGTGTATGTGGCGTAAAGTAGCTTTGTTGGAGCTCAGCATTTCATCAGGATAATGATCAACACTTTTTGAAGCTAATGGTAGGGCGCATGCAACATGTGTCATCGGAAAATCGAGTCATCAAACCAATTTTAGCTAGTTCTTGAGTTACCGAATGAGCTTGATCCTGGCAATTTCAAGCCACAAGGTCAGTACCAATGTGCATGACACTAAGAGAGGAGGTGTAGCCTCACTAGCTAAAAAATGGGAGATCATGACGACGAAATTTAAGAGGCAGGGAGGGGAAAGTTCGATGAGCTGATTGGCCAATGGGGTTGCTTTGTTTTTAACGAAGCAAAATAATATGAAAATAGTAGCTTTTAATCATAAAGTAGAGATATAATAATATTATATTGATTAAAGCATCATAACATATATAAATTTGATAAGTTTTTTGTCTAGACATGACCAGGTTCTTGACTGATTTAGAATTATTTTTGAAATTTTAAACATAAATTCTAATATGTAATTCGAAATTAGGTGTGATGCCAGTCTATGGATTCATATTTACGAACTTTTTGCCACTGATATGGTCAAGGTCAAAACTCGTGATCAAGGCCAAAACTTGATTGTAGCAAAAGTTAACTTTTTAATCCATACTTGATCAACTCAATATGTAAATCTTGATGAACCTGGTTAAAATTGAAAAGTTCAAATAAGTTGGCAATATAGATTATTACAGAAGCTCCTAAGGCCTATGCCTCACAAGTGAAATGTCTAGATTTTTAAGCCTCAATGCATTCCTCGCCTAGATGCATGAGTGCTTGCTCAAAAATATCATCTAAAACTCAAGTTGTGCCAAATCTTATAACATGTCCATTATAATAATTTTATACAGGGTTAAAAAAATTCCTCGAAAAGAATATATAATATTTGAAAGAGTTTAAACACATGAATATATTGAAGGCAATAAAAATATGTACATTGAGTATGTTAGTTTTTTTACAAAGATACAAAATTGCATGATATGAACCGATACATATTGATAACAAACATGATAAGTAAAGAAGATAGACACTGCCCACATATATAACTCTCTCAGTAATCCTAGTTATAAATAGTCACATAATAGAAGTAGATGTGATCATTATCTATCATCCCCCTCAAACTAGATGGTGTGAGGCACAGGTTCAATTTGTCACATAGAAATAAAAATTGACATGTAGAGAGAGGTTTTGTTTGGACATCAGCCACCTAGTAAGAACTTGGAATTACTGAATGGCGAGCTGTTTTGTAACCACCTTATCATGCATAAAATGTACATCCACCTCCTCAATTTTCTTTGTGCGTGCATGGAGTGTAGGATTTGCAGCTAAGCTACTCGCACTTGAATTGTCGCATCATAAGACATGTAACTTTGTGAGTTGTACACCAAGTTCCTGGAACAAGGCTTGGATCCATACAATTTTTGTAGCCTATTTGCTAAAGCATGATACTCAAACTCAGTACTAGCTTGGGAAACTACACATTGCTTCTTGGACAACCAAGAGACTAAGTTATCACCATAGTATATACAATAACCTCATGTAGAGCATCGATCATCGACATTAAAAGTCCAGTTCGCAGTCATATTGCCATACAAGGCATTATGAGGAGAATACTAAAATTGTAAGCCAACATTGATTGTGCCTTTAAGTATAGTAAAGCCCATTATACAGACCACTGTATATCCATAGAAGTTTGCATGAACTGTCTCAATTTGTTTACAATGAAACTGATTTTTGGTCTTGTTAAGAGTAAATAATGTAATGCCTCAATTGTACTTCTGTATAGGAAGGGATTTGATAGTTTTTTACTTCTAAACTTGCTTAGCCTATTGGTGGTACTAGCAGAAGAAGGGCTTGTTTTGCACTCTAATATGTCAATACGACTAAAGAGATCTCTAATGTATTTTCTTTGAGTGATCTGAAGGCCATTTGAACTCCAATGAGCCTTATACCAATAATGGACCTAAATTCTTAAATGAAAATTGTTGGTGAAGCTTGTGAAGAAACTATTGATGTACAAAAGATCAGATCCAGTGGCGAAGATATCATCTACATAGACAAGTGTCGACCTACATGAGATATAAAAAGAAAGAAATCCATTGTGGAGAATTTGAAACCCCACATACGCAAAGTAGATCCCAGCTTGTCATAGCAAGCCCATGGCGCTTGTTTCAAGCTTTACAATGACTTGTATAATTTACACATTTCAGAGGGTGAAAATTGACTAACAAACCCATATGGCAGAGCTTCTGCTAGTTGACCATTTAGAAAGGCATTATTTATGTGAACTTGTCTAATAGACCACTTGTGAGTGATGCAATAGAGAAAACTAACCTGATGGAGATCGGTTTAATAATTGGGCTAAAGGTTTCTTTTAAATCAATTCCTGGATTCTGATGGAAACCTTTGGCAGCAAGACATGCCTTATACCGACTAGTGGAACCATCCAAATTTTGCTTTATTTTAAAACCCACCTATTGCCAATTACATTCATGTGCAGCAAAGAAGGGACAAGGATCCAAGTATGATCTGATCCAAGGCTGCCAGTTCATCTAACATGGCTTGCTTCCATTTTGGGTGTGGAAAAGCTTTATGTATATTGAGTGGTTGAGTGGTGTCAAGGTTACGTTGGGCTTGACATGTGTAAACTTTCTTTTTGAATATTCTTGATTTGAAACGAATGGCCATGGGGTGAGTGGAATAAGACTGTCTTGGTGTTTGCTCAACAAAGTGAGAAGTGGAATCAGGATTGACTACGAGATTATATGAAAAGGAGCAAGAAGGTTTTCTTTGACGAAGTAAACCAGAGGTCACATTTGTGGGGATAGAGTTTGTAGAAGATGAGCAAACTGATCGTATTTTGGATGAGCTACCTTGTGAGAATGAAGTTGACACTGGGTGTGAGGGTTGTGTTGTCAACAAATTATTGAGAAGTAATCTACTTTTTTATTGTAAAAGCCTCTGCGAAGGATATCTATGAAGGAACTAGTTGGAGATATCTGCAAGATTGTTATAGATAGGTAGTGAAAAAACATTAACAGGGATATTGGAATTAATGTGATCATATATAGAGGATCTGTCAATTAAGGATATTACATTAAAAATCACATTAGGAGAAATATATATTTTTCCCGTTCGAATACTTTTACACTTATACCCTTTGTGAATTGAAATATACCCTAAAAATATGCAGGTTTCAAAATGGTAGGAAAATTTTCTAGACTGATAAGGGCAAATGAAAGGATAGCACTCACAACCAAAAACTTTTAATAATGAGAAATCAAATTTTTTTTGAAATTTTTTTGGACAATATATTTATTATGTAAGACTTTGGTGGGTAATTTGTTAATGAGAAAGTAGCTATAGAACATGCATCCCACCAGTAACGCATATGGACATTACTGTGAGCAATCAATGATAGCGCTGTCTCAATAATGTGTTGATGTTTGCGTTCAATTTTGTTATTTTGATTAGGGTATGTGGACAGGAATGTTGAAAATTAATACCAAAGATGGCTAAAATTGATTCCAAAATACGACATTCACCTCCCCAGTCAGTTTGAATATTTTTTAATTTTTCTTTGAAATAAATTTTCAGCAAGCAGTTTAAATTGAAGAAAAATGGGTTTTACATTAGATTTTAATTTCAAAAGCTATATCCATAAAAACCTTGAAAAAATGTCTTTAAATAATACATAGTATCTATAACATTCTATTGATGTAACAACAGCAAAACCCCAGACATCCAAAAATATTTATTCCAATGATTGTTTACTTTTGGACGAGGATAAAGGTGTAAACAATCTGTACATTTTGTCTAAGGGACAAGTAGAACAAAAATTATTTTTATTGGTCAACTTAGCATGCTTACATCTATTAGAAATAAATTTCATAAATGATTAAGAAGGATGTCCAAGATGCAAGCCCCAAAGATTATTACAGACAAATAAGTATTAAAGGAAACATAAGGAGTCCTAAAATCAACATTAAAACTATAGGCAATAGCTGTTTTATTTGTAGTAGGAAGAAGAATGCTATAAATTCCATATCTAGAGGTTCTTTGCATTAGAACCTTCCTCATAGCTTGGTCCTTTACAGAAACAAAATGAGAGTTAAATTCAGTATTAACTTTGTTATCATTCTCAATTTTGAAATGTTCAAAAGATTTTTGTAATATGTGGGACATGTAATATGTTTTTCAAATGAATATTTCGATGAGGTATTTTAACTATAGAGGAACTAGCATTAGAGATTGCCAAAGCTTGCTCATTTCTTACAATTAACTTGTCAAGACCACCGTATTCAACCTTCTATTGAATATTAGAAGAATCAACAATTATGTGGTTGGTTGTACCACTATCCAAGAGCCATTTGAGATTTAGGTGAAGTATAGTAGGCTGAATTATCTCTATTAGCTGGTGAACTATAATAGGCAACATGCATGTTATTTAATAATTGGCAACTCCAATGAGACAAGACTCTTTTGCTTGGAAAGGCATTCTAAACACTAAATGGCTTCTGAAGCAAGGCACCTATTTTAAGATTGGCGATAGCTAGAATATTGACCCATGGATTCCAAGGGTTGTCAATAAATGCTTTGATAAGGACGAGGCCAGTTTCTTGGCCTCTAACTCCTCAGTGGCTTATTTGGTATTTGAAGGCCAATAGAAGTTGGATATTCTAGGACAATTTTGTGAAAGGTAGACCTTTGATGCAGTGGTAAACCTGACATGGCCGAGTATAACTTGCAAAGGACAAGCTCTGCAAGGCTGGGAATTCCTCATGTTTATTCTCAGTCAAAAGCAGCTATAAACTTTTAACACAGGAGGAGGGCCACTCTGATGATGATGGCATTTAGAGATTGATTTGGAATAGCCACTTGCATGAACAACTTAAGTTGTTTGTGTGGAGAATGCTTGTGAATGTCCTGCCTACACATGAAATGTTATGGGTGTTTGAGGGATTAGCTGGAATTGGTTGTTGGTTATTTGAATGTGATGAAAAATCTATTGTATATATGTTTTGTGACTGTGCCTTACAAAGGTTGTGGCTTTTGGTAGCAAATGGGGACTAAGGCTTGCCTTGGTTGCTCATCTAAGCTTACAAGAAGTGGTGAATTTAGGATTGAGTGGAGCCAATGGTCTTGCCATGTCGGGACTGCCTAAAGAGTTCTATTGTGTTGTTTTGGCAGTGCTGTTCAATATAATTTGGTTTGCTAGGAATGTTAAAAGCCACAAAAGAAATTTCTCAGTTACGTAAGCCATCCACAAATTCAAATTTGATATGTTAGAGTTCAGCCATATGTCTCCCTTTTCCATGGATGAGTGCATCCTTGGCAGACATATTGGGTCTCCCCCCGCCGACCACCCACGAAAATGGTGCCTTCCGAAGGTTGGAGTTTGGAAGATAAACATCGATGCTGCAATCAATTAGCAGAACTCAGCGGCGGTTATGGTGGTTAGGGACTGCAATTGGAAGCTTGTCTCTCTCCAAGCAAACTTGCTCCCCACCATGACCCCATATCTGGCTGAGTTGAATGCTTTGTCATGGGCTTCGAAGCGTCGAAGTCTCTCCCTTGTGTGACGATGGTTTGGGCATGTGATGTAATCAATGTGGACCAGGATGTGTTGGACCCGAAGGATCCATGTGTTTGGGAGTCGCAGCATGATCTTCTGGTGGTGAAGGGCAGGTTCAAACTCACCTTTGGACTATCCAATGGGAGCCTAGGACTGCAAATGGTTTAGTTGATGCTGCTGCAAAGTTTTCTCTTTTGTCTTTGGTTACTTTATGTTTTGATGAGGTTTTTGTTAGGGATTTGCCAAACCATGTTTTGCTTGCTTTGCTCTATGACAATGATTCTTTGTAATGCTTTGTAGCTTTTTGCAGGCTCTCTTGTTGTGCTCAATGCAATTTGCTATTCATAAAAAATAAAATGTACGGGAGAAAAGAAAAGCTGCACTTTTGATTTCTTTGATTTTTAATGTATATTTGTAATATGTCCAGTCTGTGAGCTCGAAGCCAAACAAGTACACCGTACAAAAGAAAAGTTGCACTTTTCATTCACTTTTCTATAGATATATAACATACCTTTGTTTGTTTGTTTTTTTTNTCATTCACTTTTCTATACTACATCTAATCATATAATTCTCGGATGAGAAAATAATTCAGTATAGCATTAATGAGACAAAAGTTTTGTTATTTATTATTAGTAAAATTATAATTTATGTGATAAATTTTAATTATAAAATATTTTAATTTAAATTTATTTTTAATATTAAAGTCTTAATAAAAAAAAGTGAACATTTAAATGATAATCATTAATAATGGCACATAGTATATAGATTTCATTGGTGATCTATCACAATAGTGATAAACTAGCCAAAATAAACAAGGTAAAAAAAAATCATATGGTATTCAACCAAACAAACAAACAAACAAAAATTGAAAACTTCTGTTGATATTACAAGCCAAGACTTGATTTCATTCAGATCTAATTATTATTAATTGAGAAATTATATAATTTATAACAAAAAAAGAAATGCCAATCATATTTGTTCTCTAGGAAAACCACTAAATTATTCAGAGAAAAAAAAAAAAAAACCCCAATTAATGAATTAAGGTAGTAAATATTTGATAGATCAGATTGCCACGACCGCAACAATACCTGCCATGAAGATTTTGTATGCGGAGAATATAATCCCACGAACAGCAGAGCTTGGAGCCGGTTCAGGAGCACTTTCGATGACCGAAAGAACAAGCTTCTGACCACCTGTAGCACAGTGGGTGAGGATACCACAAATGTACCATTTATTTCCTGGGGAGGCCAGCACAATCTCGTCGTTTCCGCTGCTTAACGCTTCATTTGGTGGCGGTATTATGCAGTCCTTGAAGGCGGTTCCATTCACTTTGAACACATTGTGTTTACCAGCTGGATACTTGAACACTGTAGCCAAAGTTGACATCATATACAAATATTAAAATTAAAAGCTCTAAATTAGTATGATTTAAACAAACCTTAAGCAATAAGTCAACATTGCATATACGTACACTATGGTAGGCGTCCATGCTCACAGTTATGTTAGGCTTTTGACCTCATCCAATTACGCTCATAAAGGCATTTTCATTTAAACGATGCTCATGCCACTATATATATATATATATTTGGACGTTCAAATTCATTATAGTAAAATTGCATATATATTTGAAAAATATCTTATTAGGCAATGAAGCCTATAGATTATATGTAATGAGCTGTTGGACAACATAATGTGTCCGATATCACCTAATAGTTAGAAAACAAATATATATATAAGTTTCAACGAAAGTAAAATACATATCACTGCTAGCTTTATCATTAGAATGAAAAATGATAATGATATAAAGTGGAATTAGCATATATCTCTATCATATAAAAATCAATATGATTAGGATTCTCTATTTAATTTTATTCTTTTGGTTATTCTATGTTTAAAAAGACAGAGAATGGAGAATTCACCAAAAAAAAGAGACAGAGACTGGAGAATAGTGAGCTAGAATGATATGTGTTGGTGGACATATAACATTTAATTACATATAATTTGTGGATTACATTACTGCAATTATATGTAATCGAACGTTAGCCATCCACTATAAATTAAAAAACAACGTCGGTCATATAAAAATTATGTGTATATATATGTACATACCTAGTTTATCGCCAACAACAAATACTTTGTCTTTGGCCCAAGCTTGGTAATCAAAATTAGTGGTCCATCCGCTGCCGTCCCCAACAACATAATCAGTTGCCATGGCAACTGTGGGAAGAAGAACTGCAGCAATGGCAAGGATGATAAATTGTTTAGAAGCCATTGGGCACTTTGTTATAAATTTCCTTAAGAAATCTGTATCCTTTTTAGCTCCTAATGGTTTTAATTTGTTTGCTCGGACTGATTGCTTTTCATAGATATGTAGAGGATCTATTTATAGTAATATTATTTCTGTACTAATGAAATTCATTGAAAGCCTCGAAAAAAGAAATCCGCCCAAGGTCGGCTTTCAATTAAAATATAGAACTTTAGGATCCATCGGCATACAAAAGATTTGGGAAAAATGACGTTTTCTTACTTGGTTTTTTTTTGGCAAATGTTTTCTCACTTGGTTTGATTGGCTGAGTGAGATAAAAACATATAATATAATAGTTGAATTTCACAAGCTAAAATTATTAGAAAATGAATCATAATTTTTTTTAATATTAAAATTTAATTTAATATTAAAATTTTAATGTGTTTATATAGATATATATATAGTAATTCTCTTATTAGAGATTTTCTATTCAAGAATGTTCGGAATAACTTATACTCAAAGTTAAATAGATGTGTAAAAAAATTTATTACACTCATTTATTTTTGAATACCTATTCGTCATCATACAAAAAATTTATGTTTAGAGAAAAATTATATATATATATATATAGTTCCCAAGCAAGGTTTGTCTGTTTATAATAACTCTATCTATGCCAGCTCTAAGGTAAGAAATTTTAATTGGGAGTATTTAATATTTTTTATTTATTTTATAATACTAAAACACTAATAAAACTAAGTAAACCAAAAATGGTAACCGTTCACCAGCTGTGACAAATATGTTCCTTTGCTTTTCTCCTACTATCAACTTTTCATTTGAATCTTGCCGGCCAGATAAATTTCTTTGGTATTATCTTCATAGGGAAATCTGCATCAGCTTAATTCTTGGTAGCGACATATTAATGTTATAAAAAATTCATTTGCTTAATTCAATCTGATCGACCAATCCTATAAAAAAAACCAACCATATATATCAAACTAGCTAAAAGAATTATCTTGACCACAAATGAGCAATAGTTATTAATCTTCGCTTAGAGTTATTTAATTTAACTTTCATGAGACTTAGATAATTGAGCAATATCAAACCTAGATGTCTTGGGTTAAATCTTTGGTATTTGAGAAAATGATGCATGAGCTTTATGAAGGCAAAAGTATATAGGTCTCTGTTGGATCTGAATAATCAGTCTTCTACAATCAAAAAAGGTTCAGCAGAACCCAGTAAGGTCTGTCCGTTATATTTTGGATTTATCAAAATTTGATGGGCTTTGACTAACCAGACGGAGATTGAAAAGTGTGTTCTTGAAACTCATCTGATTGCATAGGAATTACATGTAGCCCTTTGTATGGGTAAAATATTACATGCCTGACAAGTCACATAAAAAGACATCAGCTGGAATCGTCCGAGCTGGAGTATAAAGCCAATCCGAGCATAAAAGCTCAATAAAAAGATAAATTATTCGAAACTTATATTCGCAATCTTTGCTCATATTGTAAATTGTATAGTTGTTAATATAGATGGCTCGAACAAATTTTAATTGTTGGGTTTATATTTCCATATATTATCAATAAAGCATGTCTACCAAACTTCATATTACCATTATAGTACATATCACACTTCTAGATACATCAAACAAAAAAAATCAAAATGGTTAGAAACTCAGATAACGTGTTATAAAACTAACCAAAACACATAAACAATATAAGCTAAGATGTAGAATACAATAGAGGTTGAGAAAGGATGGGAAAAATTCTAATTTATTGTGTATATCATTCTATGTCTCTCCTGCTTTCTTTTTCTCCCTCTCTCCCCACTCTCACGTTTTCTCCTCTTTCTTTTTTTTTTTTTTTTCAACTCTCTCCTTTTTCTCTCTACCATTTTATTTTTCTTTTATTCTCCTCTTTATCTTCTTTCCTCCACCACCAAAAAGAAAAAACCCATAAGAATTCAACGCCATCATCATCATTAACACTAGAAGGAAAAAACAAAGAAAAAAATTAAAAATATTTATAGGTATTTTGTGAAGTGGGCTGCAAAGAAGAGCCAAAGAAAAAAAGAAAAAAGAAAAAAAGCATTGATTTGGGTTTAACTGATTTAAACATCTGAGTATTATTTGTTTTGTTATTATTAGTGTTGAATGATTGTTTATTTTGTTATATATTATTAGTGTTAGCGGTGATTATTGTTTGTTTTGTTAATTTTATAGGTTTGATGGATTTAAAAAAGAAAAAAAAAACATTGAAAAGGAGAAGAGACTGAGAGATGAAAAAGAGGAAAAAACAAAAAAATAAAATGAAATTTAATTTTAAAAAATTATTAAAATAAACATGATTGAAAAAAGCAATAAAAATATATACTAATAAAAATAAAAAAGAAACATGAGAGAAAAAAAATTGAAGAAAAAACAAATGAAAAAGAAAAAAAAAAGTAATAAATAAAAAAATATTTTATTTTTATTTTAAAAAATAATTTAATTATTTTAGCATGGTAATATATATATATATATATGAATGACAGTTAATTTTTAAAAAGCGTTTTGAATTATCAAAAATCTCTGGGTGTGCATACTAAACATGAAAAGTGTATTATGAAATTTAGTCAAAAAAAACAAAAGGCTGATTTTTGCTTCTCAGATGCGAAGGGCGATTTGGTTGCCGAAAAGGGTTTATAGAGAAAGAGTATCAGATAGAGAAGAGGGTTTGAGAAAGCCAGATGGAAAGCCGCCTCTCTCTCATGTCCTAACGCCTCTTTCTCTGTCTCTGTCTCTGTCTCCCTCTCACCAGTCACCGTTCTCCGTTCATTGTTCACCGTTCACTGTTTAGTCTCCCTTTCTCCACCACGAAGCACGAGCCCAATAAGCGTTTTGTGCCCAGTAAGCTTCACCAAAGTTTTTCTATAAAAATTTCTATGACGGCTTCAGAATTCCTGCAATGTCTAATTCACATGCAAAGGAAGCGAAGCTCTTCTTCAATTTTCAACCTCCGAAGGTGATTTTAATTATTTGCTTAAATTCTCTTCGGAAGTTCTTCTTTTTATTTTATTTTTGTGTACTTGCCGTGAAAATTGATGAACATAAGAAAACAAATTCTAAAATTTTATGTTCTAGGTTTTTGCTCAATTTAGCCACACTTTGCAAATCCAAAAATTAATTTTAGCCAAATTTTGCAAATTCCAAAATTCCTCTTCTTGCTTGTTGGTTCAGGATCCCAGATTGCTGGAAGTAACTTCATTGACCCTTATATTTGGTTTCTTCTTTGATGTATTTTTTGTTAGCAGGAAAAGTTGTAATTTGTAAGGGTATTTTAATAGAAAATATACATTTTTAAGTTCTTTATCGAAATGGCAAAGGATTTTCTGTAAGGATGCTGTTTTTATTTTTGTTATTTATGCTTTAAATAGAAATTAGAATTAACTGTTCACTTCTTTTTCTTTGTTTTTGTATTTTCTGTTTTAGCTAGTGTTGCTGGTTTTACTTTGACGTGGAGGCAACAAAACTTGGCTCCAATAAAAAAAGTAAAATTGGTTGCATAACTGTAAAGACATATTTTGGAACCTATTCAGAAGCATACAGATTTTAGAGTATCATCAGAATATGCTGCACAAGTGCCTCCAAGATGCAGAGCATAATGGCTTCATGTATCCAAGTTCAGCGATAATACCCTTTTTTAAGTATTGATACTTGATATTAAGGTGTAAAAAATGCATGGTTTTTTTGACAGCTTACTTGTGGGATCTGTTTTGAAACCTACTCATGATAGGATGTATACTACAACTTGTGGTGATCCTTTTTGTAGTACATGCTGGACAGGTTTGTTCCAGTGTTACTTTGTATATATAACCTAGGTTACATTTAAGTTATTTCTAGTTAAATTCCTGATGAAATAGCTTGATTAACTCTTGAATAATGTGTCATGGTAAATCTGAACTTTAGTGTAGAAATTTTATGTGGCATGTTTTTAACTTCTATAGTTAATTCCATCAATAGCTTCCATTTCAATACTTGACCAGATTTAAGCATTAATGTGATAAATTTGAGAAAAAATACTTTTATGTTAGTTTTATTATTCCCTTGTGTATTTAAATCATTAGTAGCTTATAGATTTTCTTTATTCCTCAGTTTAGGCCAGCAATGGAATTAAATAAAGTATGTTCTATATTCTTGATAAAAATATATACTACATTAGCATCTGCCATCTGTTTTTGTGCTTTGCACATTTGGGTTAAAGGCCGTTTACAATTGTGAGGAAACTTTTGTTAATAGATAACTTTTCTATCTTTTTTTTGTCAATTGTTTTTGGTAATATATTGTAGGTCATTAAGTCTGGAAAAGACAACCTAGCTAGGAAGAGAATTCACTCATCTTTTGAATAACAAAAATAGCTTCCATGCCCTAAATGTGGTAAGCATCGGTTCTTGACTTCCATTATTTTATGTTTAACTTTAATTATATGATAAGTGTGAGTTTATTGATAACAATGTCCTCAATTTTATTTCGCAATTTTTGAACTTTGTTTATGTAGGATCTTTGGAGAGGACGAATTATGGAAGATGATGATGGAGATACAGATGATTTAGATGGTATATGCAACTATCATGTTTTTTTTTTTCCTAGAATATACAAAAAAAAAATTTTTGGTAGAACTTGCTTAGTATTGTTGGTGTTTAATGAGTTATTATGTATAAGATATTGGTTTTAATAAATATTATTCCTTTTGTTACTTGCATTTCAGATTTGTAATTTTAGATTTGGAAATGATATTTTAGAAATATAATAGTTAATTAGTAGGATCTACTAAAAATAATTTTTATCATTTATAGTGACAGAATTTTAGATCCCAAAAAGTAGTTTTAGTGACAGATTGATTAAATGGATAAAGGTCACCCTAAGAATTTTACTGTGACGGTTCGATGTCGTTTGCAAAAATATTACTGTGAGGCTGGCTGACACAACAGGCATATTGTGTCAGTTAACTCTCTCTCACCAAAAATTCAGTGACAGTGCAAGGTCTTAGTAAAAATATTACTGTGAGAGTTCGTTATTACAAGGCTGTCACAGAATAAACAAGTAAATGTCATCCAAGAGCCTTATTGTGACAGTTCATTGTCACTGATTCTATGCTGGAGGTTAGTCGCCGAATTCATGCCAACATGTATGTGATGGATCGTGTTTATTGTGACAGATAAGTATTGTCATAGTTGCATTACAGTTATTAACATTTATGTGACGACAACCAATTCTGCAGTCACTAAGACCCCTTTAGTGTCAGGGTTGTAGTGTCCGTGTTGTGATGGGCTAAAATCCATCATTGAACTCTCTTAAGTGACGATTTTGTTAAATTATCAATTTTCTGTGATGAATTTGCTCCGTCACAAATCAGTGGTTGTTTTGTAGTGTCAATCAGTTCATGCAAGAAGAATTTTCTCATTTGGCCAACTTTGCATCAATGGTAAATTGAACCATTAATTTTATGCTCTAAAATTCGGTCAAGTAAGAAAAATACCCAAAGAAATTGCAAGTTTACCCTTATGCATATTCTCTCTCTTATGTCTCAACCTAACTTCCTATACTTGCATTAGTTCTAATTCCTCTATAGAAACCCTATGGTTGGCCACCCCCGAATATTTGCATTCTTTGGCTTTTCTTAAAGCCTAAAAGAGAACACACACACACTCTCTCTCTTCCCTCTTGGCCGATCCTCTCTCTTTCAATTTTCCTTTTAATTTTTGTTTGTTTTCTTCTCCAGTACTCACAAAACACTATAGTCACCTTCAGCGCTAGCTACCAAACCTTCATTGCCGTCGACTCTTGATTAGATTTTTTTGTGTTTTTCATCTCCATCTTCATTTATTTAGCCTCCATTAATCCCCCTACACAATACATTTGCCATCTTTTCATCAAATCCAATTCTTCATTAACCATTGAACAGGCCTGCAACAACCTATGCAACAAGGAGATTTTCTTTTCTATTTTATATTTTCTTTTTCTTTTTTTGTCTACAAGTTTTAATGTGAATTGTTGGATTGATACTTGGATAAAAACTTTGATTTTTATTCTTTCTAAGTTTCCCAATCTATTTGCATTAAAACTATGGTGTTATTTTTCTTTCTCTTGAGATCTAGCACAATGTTCGCAACTTTCTATTGTTGTTAAACATAAAATCTCTCTTTTAATTTGATGCAATTTAATTTCAATACAATTTACTTTTTTTGTTATTTAAATTCCTTGCAATTTCAATTTTAAGCACTTTACTTTTATGCAATTTACTTTCAAACAACCTAATTTACTGCACTTTTATTATATTGCACTTTAATTTTCTAGCTTTTATTTTTATTGTAATTTTAATTCTTTATCTTTTAATTCACAACTTTAAATTGAATGCTTAAATATCAATCAAACTTAAATTTTTTAGTAATTAGAAACTAATTCATGGGTTCAACATCCTAATATTGTTCACGCAGTATCTACTATTTATTATTTTGTGTGATTCATATATTTGGAAAAATAATTGTGATCAATCAAGAATTTTCAGTGTAAGCTTCCAGTTGATGAAACTATCGAACGAAAGCCTTTTCACTATCCTTTAACGTGTTGCCTTTGTAAGAAACATGTCAAGTGTTTTCTTACATTGTCCTTATGCGATGGCTCTTTTAAGATTAGATTGTTTCTTCTTTTGGCATTCAGCTTAATTTCAGAGGGAGTATTCACTACGCCAAAAACCTTAATCGGCGACACTAAATGCGCGACGAAGCAAAAAATTTGCGTCGCGATAAACTAACGGCGACACAAACATAGTGTGTCGCCTTTATTTGAACAAAATAGCGACGCGGCTACGTCGCTAAAATGTGCGTGAAATCAGCAACCGTCGTGAAAAATGTGGCGCGAAGCATATTCGGCGACACAAATTTGTCAAGTGTCGCGAAAAATAAGCGGGCCAAATACATTTCGCGACAGGCATTCCGCAAGTGTTGCCGAAAATCTGTGCGCCAAATACATTTGTGACGGGCATTAGTAAAGCGTCGCGGAAAATATACGCGGCAATCACATTCAGCGACGCCCATTGGAGCAGGTGTCGCGAAATAGTTGCGCGCCAACACCTACCACATACAATTATTTCACAATACCAAAATAATCAATTCACACCTATGTACCATTCTCTATCTNAAGAGAATTATGAGGAAGAGGTTTGTACCATCCTATTACTATAGAGAGCTTCATCAAAAGTTGCAGAGACTTATACAAGGGTCTAGGCCCGTAGAGGAGTATTACAAAGGGATGGAAATGATTATGATAAGGGCCAACATTGAAGAGGATAGAGAAGCTACAATGGCGAGATTTCCAAGTG
>QANX01004272.1:0-29542 GCA_003254975.1 Ochetophila trinervis | reverse complement strand
AGGGTCATAGCCATCCAAAACACCTAAAGTCCTATAACACCAACCTGGCTACCTTACTGCCTGACTATATAGAAAACACAATAATAGACCTTCAGATTCAATGCCCTATATGCAAGTTACCTCTATTGACTGAAAAAAATGAAAGCCAACTTAGACAACAGATAACCAGCAATCAAATATTATATGAAATCAATATTAAATTTTGAAATCAAATTTCAATCGAGCAGTGTCATTGTCATGCATATATCATCAGCCAAACCATAGTACCGGCATATATCATCAGCTAAAGCATAAAAAAATTTAAAAAAAAAAAAGAAAAAAAAAACTAATTATGTAAGTTTGTCTTGCAGACATGCAAATGCTTCCATGGCCATGGTTTGTTACAGCTGCAGAAATTTCTTTTCACTTATTATTCAACTGGAAAATTGATAAAATATGTAACATAAATATTATTTTTGAATTAAAAGGGTAAATTGGGAAAAAAATCCTAAATATTTGATTTCAAAATTTTGGAAACACCTCAGTGAAACCTCTGACGATGGGAAGCGACGGAACACGGCTGATGATTGCTGGTGCTTTCGCCGCCTACTGGTGAGGAAGGAGATGTAGAGGAAGCCGAGGAGTTTTGCCGCCGACTGGTGCAGAGGAAGCTCGTGGTGCCTTCACCGCTGATGGCTCCTGGCTTCGCCGTGACTGGTACAGAGGAAAAGGAAAGTTGACTGGTGGCCAGAGGTTCCCGGACAAAGGCCAACTGGTAGTTGCGTTTGATGTTCTCCCAAAAGCTTAGGCACTTGGTTTGATGTTCTCCCAAAAGCTTGGCACCTGCGTTTAGCCTTAAAAAATTTGAAATTATGTCAAACGGTGCGTTTTGGAAATTAAATCAATATTGACCACCCCCATATTAAACAAAGCCGTGAATTTGGGATCTTTAAGAAATCCGAATTTGGGTTCTTTAGCACCCTTGAATATATATAGGTATAAAAGAAGATAGTATTACGCGGACGTCCAACAAATTTTAATGTTAAAACTAAAAACTCTATCAGGATGTCAATAACAATACTTTATGTAATGATATTTCTTTATGTATATAGATGCTACAAGATGAAGAATTGCAAAGAATATAAAATTTAAAAGGAACTTTATGTAAAATACATATACAATACTGTAAGTTCCTAAAATTTTAAACTAAGGTTTTTGTGTATATATATTTATTTAAAAAGTAATGTATTGACTCGAGTCTTGGGAAAACAGGACAAATGAAAGTCGACTTCGTCAACATATGTACATAAATTTCCACTCTTTCTTCTCTCGTACGCGAACCCGACCCTACTCCAGGAAACGTGGTTGAGACGACCGTGTCAGTCAACAAGCAAAAAGTTCCTCTCTTCTTCCCAAATATGTTTGAACATTTGCTACCACTCAGAAACCAAACATGATTGAAGGTGCAATTGGTGATATGTTTAATTTTTATATTTAATTGTGTGTAATTTGTTTACTTAAAATGGTTGTTTTTTTTTAATTACCGTAAAGGAAGAGTTTACAGCAAGCTAGGAGCATGAGGTCACAGCAGTTGACCTTGCATCCCGCTACCTGGATGGAAATAATTGGAGCAGTAACAATAACAGCGCTTTTAGTAGTTGCTGATCAATCCGTTCCTCGTTGCCCTGAAATATCAAAATGTGGCGATCTTGCTGTTCCATACCCATTTGCAACCGACGTACGCTGCAACGTCTCGGGAGAGAAGTTTTTTATCGCATGCAACCAATCTTTCCAGCCTCCCAAAGCATTCTTAATGAATAGTAATACTATCCCTGTCACTAACATTTCCATTGACGATGGTGACTTGACCATCATGAAGTTTGTAGCTCGAGACTGTTATGATAGTCAGGGGAACCGAACGCTAAAGAATGCTCCTTGGATCCGGCTGCAGTACACCACCATCTCTTCCACCAAAAACAAGTTCTATGCCGTTGGCTGCGACACTGATGCAGTCGTTCTAGCCAACAGAGTCGAAGAAAAATATGCAACCGGCTGTACATCTTTTTGCAACAGCACTCATCATTTCAACGAGTCCTGTATTGGCAGAGGGTGTTGCCAAACGTCCATCCCCAGTGGACTCAAAGACATCGAGATCAGGGTGAATAGCTATTTCCATCATTTAGGTATATGGGGCTTCAATCCATGTAGCTACGCGTCCGTGGTTGAAGAAAGCAAATTCAATTTTTCATTATTGGAATTGCTCCGAAAACTGGACAGTGAAACAGAGTTGCCTATGCTTCCAATGGTTGTTAATTGGGCAATTGGGGATAATGAGAGCGTGCGATGCGATGAAGCTCGAAAGGGAGACAAATACGCTTGCAAACAGAACAGCAAGTGCGTGGATGTGAAAGATGGGTCTGGTGGTTACCGTTGCAGCTGCTTGGAAGGTTACAAAGGGAATCCATACCACGGAGAGGGCTGTGAAGGTATAAACTATTTGTATTTCCGATCAATTATAGTTTCTCACCACATTATAAAAAAAAAAATACAGATGTTTTTTTTTTTTTTTTTATTTGTCTGCCTCATAAATATTTTAAAAAGATATAACATTATATCAGTGACATATTGATTTCTTTCAAGCTTGAAAAAAGCGAAGACGTCCGAGTAAATTGATAAAAGATAAATTTTTCGTTTAAGTTTAATGCTTAATATATTTCTTAAGTGTTGAAATAGGTGATATGCATTTCTATAAAGTTAGAGAAATTGTTTAAGAAATAAATTTCTAAAATTATCTAGAATAGCATAGAAACTAGTATCTAGAAAATAGAATAGAAAAATCTAGAGATATATAATCTAGCACCATCCTAGAACAATCTAGAAACATGTATCTAGCACCATGCTAGAAATATCTAGAAAAATGTATCTAGCTAGAAAAGTCTAGAAAGATGTAATCTAGCATCATGCTAGAAGAATCTAGAAAACTCAAAGATGTGTATAAATAGGAAGCCTAGCTTCCATATGTAACAAACAAGAAGAAAGAACAATTACAAAAAGCAATAAGCCTTTGCTATTCAATCTATCTACTAGTGTCCCATATTTCCTTTTTCAACTAAACCCATTATCAATTGTTCCTCCTATTCATCAATCAAACCAAGAATATCCATCTATTCAACCATCAAAAACTAACAGTGGTATCAGAGCATAGGTTCTTTCATCAATTGGGCGTAGTTATTTTCATATATCATGGCTGACAATTTCCGCTCAACAATCCCAGTTCTAGTTTTCCATGGAGAAAACTATGATTTTTGGTCTATTAAAATGACCACATATTTTAAATTCCAAAAATTGTGGGGTATTGTTAGTGAGGGCTACACTATCCCTACTGACATTATCACTCTAAACAATACTCAAAAAAAGGAGCTTGAAGAGAATCAACAAAAAGATTCTCAAGCATTGTTCGTCTTGCAACAAGCTATGGCAGACGAAATTTTTCCAAGAATTATGGGAGCTACTAGTGCAAAGGAAGCATGGGATACACTACAGGAGGAGTTTCAAGGCAATGTAAAGGTACGTGCCATCAAACTACACACTCTAAGAAGAGACGAAAAAGGGTAAACGGTACATAACTGATATACTGTTAGTCCCTTCTATAAATCAAAACCTACTGAGCGTAGGACAAATGATGGAGAAAGGATACTCTCTTCGCTTTGAATGAGACTCATGTACAATCTATGACAAGAAAAATAAAACTATCGAGATAACAAAGATCAAGATGAGAGGAAACAGATCATTTCCAATAGAATGGAGATATGCCAATGAAGCAGCAATGAAGGCGCAAGTAGACAGCTCATGGATTTGGCACAAAAGATTTGGTCACTTCCATTTCCATGGTCTGAAGATTCTTCATCAGAAAAATCTAATGCGCGACTTACCAACTATTGAGGAGATCAACGGTACCTGTGAAGCATGTCTACAAGGCAAGCAGCATCGACAACCTTTTTCCAACAGACAGAGCATGGAGAGCAAAGGAGCCACTAGAGCTAATCCACACTGATGTCTGTGGACCGATGCGAACTCCATCACTGGATCAAAACAGGTACTTCATCCTCTTCATTGATGACTACACTCGAATGACTTGGGTTTATTTTCTTCGTGAAAAATCACAAGTTTTCGAGATTTTCAAAAAATTCAAAAATTTAGTCGAAAAACAAAGTGGCTATTATATAAAGACTATTCGGAGTGATCGTGGAAAAGAATACACACCCAAAGAGTTTAACAAATTCTGCGAAGACGAAGGAGTGGAGCATCAACTTACAGTTGGATATGCTCCAGAACAAAATGGAGTATTTGAAAGGAAAAACAGAACAGTCATGGAAATGGCTCGAACTATGCTAATGGAAAAGGGCCTTCCGAAAAAATTCTGGGCAGAGGCAATATACACAGCAGTATATCTTCTCAACAGGTGTCCAACTAAAGCAGTAAAAGACAAGACGCCAATTGAAGCCTGGAGTAGACGAAAACCATCAGCAAAACATTTAAAGGTTTTCGGATGCATTTGTTATGCTCATATTCCAAAAGAAAAGAGAAGCAAATTGGATGAAAAGACAGAAAAGGGAATATTTCTCGGCTATAGTGCTCAATCAAAAGGCTACCGTATCTATAGCTTGAAGACTAATAAGATACTCATTAGTCGAGATGTGGAATTTGACGAAGATGCATCATACAATTGGGAAACTAAAGAGATCGAAGGAAAGACAATTAGTGTACCTGCAATACAACAAAGAGAAGAAGAGACAGACCCAGATCAAAGATCTCCAACTCAAGAACAACAACCGATGGAACAAGTCGAATCATCGCCAGAATCAACACCGAGAAGAACTAGATCTTTAATCGAGATCTTTGAATCATGTAATTTGGCAATCGTGGAACCCGGAAGTTTCGAAGAAGCTTCAAAGCAAAAAGAATGGGTCAATGCTACGGAGCAAGATTGGAGTAACAGAAATGCACATCAAGGAGGAGTGTTGAAACAGGTGATATGCATTTCTAGAAAGTTAGAGAAATTGTTTAAGAAATAGATTTCTAGAATTATCTAGAATAGCATAGAAACTAGTATCTAGAAAATAGAATAGAAAAATCTAGAGATATATAATCTAGCACCATCCTAGAACAATCTAGAAACATGTATCTAGCACCATGCTAGAAATATCTAGAAAAATGTATCTAGCTAGAAAAGTCTAGAAAGATGTAATCTAGCATCATGCTAGAAGAATCTAGAAAACTCAAAGATGTGTATAAATAGGAAGCCTAGCTTCCATATGTAAGAAACAAGAAGAAAGAACAATTACAAAAAGCAATAAGCCTTTGCTATTCAATCTATCTACTAGTGTCCCATATTTTCTTTTTCAACTAAACCCATTATCAATTGTTCCTCCTATTCATCAATCAAACCAAGAATAAGAATATCTTTCTTATTTAACCATCAAAAACTAACATTAAGCAGTCAAGTAAATTGGTAAATGCATTTCTCTGTTTTTGTTTGTGGGAGAGAATAAACGGTGGAAGAAAAAGGATAAAATTTTTGTTACTATAAAAAATTCCGTCGACTTACGATTTTTCAACGCTGTATTGATAGAAGATATATTCTGCAAGGATATTCAAAATTTTAAAGAATACATAAGCGTAAAGGAAGGATTTTGATTTGGTGGTGGTCTGATTCTCACTTTATATTCGGAAAGGGAAACCTAATTATGTGGTTATTACGTTCTTTCATCAATTGGGCATAGTTATTTTCATATATCATGACCGACAATTTCCGCTCAACAATCCCAGTTCTAGTTTTCCATAGAGAAAACTATGATTTTTGGTCTATCAAAATGACCACGTATTTTACATCACAAAAATTATGGGGTATTGTTAGTGAGGGCTACACTATCCCTACTGACATTATCACTCTAAATAATACTCAAAAGAAGGAGCTTAAAGAGAATCAACAAAAAGATTCTCAAGCATTGTTCGTTCTGCAACAAGCTATGGCAGACGAAATTTTTCCAAGAATTATGGGAGCTACTAGTGCTAAGGAAGAATGGGATACACTACAGGAGGAGTTTCAAGGCAATGTAAAGGTACATGCCATCAAACTACAGATTCTAAGAAGAGATTTTGAAAATTTAAAAATGAAAGACAATAAGACTGCTAAAGATTACTACTCAAGGATAAAGGAAGTAGTAAATCAAATGAGAGCCTATGGAGAAAACTTCTTCGAAAAGAAGATGGTTGAAAAAATTTTAATAAACTGCACGAAGAAATATGATGCAATTATTACTACTATTGAAGAATCTAAAGATATAGAAAAATTAACATCAACAGAACTAATGGGCTCTCTAGAAGCATATGAAAAAAGACTGAGTAGGTAAGTTGAAGATTTTGCAAAGAATGCCTTTCAGTCTAAAATAAAAATGCAGTCTCAAAAATCTAAAAATGGATTAAAGAATTTTCAAGAAAATTCTAAAAATAAACATAACAAATATCCTCCTTGTGGAATTTGCAAAAGAAAAAATCATTTGGAAAAAGACTGTTGGTTTAAAGGAAAACCACAGTGTAGAGTCTGTAGAAAGTTTGGGCACGTAGAAAAAGATTGTCACTTAAAAGAGACTCATCAAGCTAATTTTACTGAAGATAAGGATGTAGAAAATCATCTTTTCTACGTCTGTAGAAAATGATACTTGGTATCTAGATAGTGGTTGTAGTAACCACATGACAAAAGATGAAAGTATTTTCTGTAACCACAGACAGAGCATGGAGAACAAAGAAGCCACTAGAGCTAATCCACACCGATGTCTGCGGACCAATGCAAACTCCATCACTGGATCAAAACAGGTATTTCATCCTCTTCATTGATGACTACACTCGAATGACTTGGTTTATTTTCTTCATGAAAAATGACAAGTCTTCGAGATTTTCAAAAAATTCAAAAATTTAGTCGAAAAACAAAGTGGCTATTTTATAAAGATTATTCTGAGTGATCGTGGAAAGGAATACACATCCAAAGAGTTCAACAAATTCTGCGAAGAAGAAAGAGTGGAGCATCAACTTACAGTTGGATATGCTCCTGAACAAAATGGAGTATTCGAAAGGAAAAACAGAACAGTCATGGAAATTGCTCGAACTCTGCTAATGGAGAAGGGACTTTCGTAACAATTATGGGCAGAGGCGATATACACAGCAGTATATCTTCTCAACAGGTGTCCAACTAAAGCAGTAAAAGATGCCAATTGAAGCCTAGAGTATACGAAAACCATCAGCAAAACATTTAAAGGTTTTCAGATGCATTTGTTATGCTCATATTCCAAAAGAAAAGAGAAGCAAATTGGATGAAAAGACAGAAAAAGGGAATATTTCTTGGCTACAGTGCTCAATCAAAAGGCTACCGTATCTATAGCTTAACGACTAACAAGATATTCATTAGTCAAGATGTGGAGTTTGACGAAGATGCATCATACAACTGGGAAACTAAGGAGGTTGAAAGAAAGACAATTAATGCATCTTCAATACAACAAAGAAAAGAGGAGACAGACCCAGATCAAAGATCTCCAACTCAAGAACAACAGTTGCTGGAGCAAGTCGAATCATCGCCAGAATCAACACCAAGAAGAACTAGATCTTTAATCGAGATCTTTGAATCATGTAATTGGCAATCGTGGAACCCAGAAGTTTCGAAGAAGCTTCAAAGCAAGAAGAATGGGTCAAAGCTATGGAGGAAGAAATAAGAATGATTGAGAAAAATGAAACATGGGAGATGGTAGACCTTCGTCCAGAAAAAGATGTCATTGGAGTTAAGTGGGTATATAAAACAAAACTTAACTTTGATGGATCTATTCAGAAACGCAAGGCACAACTAGTGGCAAAAGGATACTCGCAGCAGTTCGGTGTCGACTACAACGAAACATTTGCACAAGTTGCTCGACTCGATAGTATAAGGGCTCTCCTGGCATTAACTGCTCAAAACAGGTGGAAAATATATCAACTAGATGTGAAATCTGCATTTCTTAATGGCTATCTTGAAGAAGAAATCTACAATGAGCAGCCAAACTAGTTTGTGGTGCAAGGACAAGAACAGAAAGTACTAAGGTTAAAGAAGGCCTTATATGGATTAAAACAAGCTCCGCGAGCCTGGTATAGCCGAATCGATAATTATTTCATAAAGCAAGGATCAAGAGGAGCTACAGCGAACCAACACTGTACATTAAGACCCAAGGTAAGAACAATACTCTCATTGTTTCTTTATATGTTGATGATCTTATATATACAGGAAACAATGATAGATTGATAGAGAAGTTTAAAAAGGATATGATGAAGACATTTGAGATGACAGACTTTGGCTTGATGCACTACTTTCTGGGAATTGAGACAAATCAAAGTGATGAAGGAATATTCATTTCCCGAAAGAAGTACACTAAAGATATCATTAAAAGGTTCAAGATGAGTGGTTGCAAAACTGTGACAACACCATTTGATAGTACAAAAGCATTGAAGAAATAAAATGGTTCTCCACCAGCAAATAGCTCTATTTTTCGAAGTCTTATCGGAATTCTTCTATACCTAACAACTACTAGACCGGTCATCATGTATGCAACTAGCCTGCTATCAAGATTCATGCAGAATCCAACTCAAGTACATTATGGAGCTGCAAAAAGGATACTCAGGTACCTAGAAGGAACTAAAGACTACAGCATTTGGTACAAGCCCACTACTAATTCAAAATTGTTCGAGTACACAGACAGTGACTGGGCAGGCTCACAAGATGACATGAAAAGCACATCTCGCTATGCTTTTACACTTGGCTAAGGCATTTTCTCTTGGGCATCAAAGAAGCAAGCAATTGTTGCACAATCATCTGCAGAGGTAGAATATATTGTCGCAACATTTGCTACAAGTCAAGCGTTATAGCTCAAGAATATATTTGAAGATTTCAGAGAACCACAACATGAAGCAACTAAAATATATTGCGACAGCAACTCAGCAATAGCAATGGTGAAGAACCCAGTGTTTCATAATAGGACCAAACACATCAGGATAAAATATCACTTCATCTGAGAAGCTGAAGTAAACAAAGAAATTTCGACCAAGTACTGCAAAACTGAAGAACAATTGGCGGACATTTTCACAAAGGCACTACCAAGAGATAAGTTCGAGTTGCTATGCAACAAGCTTGGAATAACAAAAATGCACATCAAGGAGGAGTGTTGAAATAGATGATGTGCATTTATTTCTAGAAGGTTATAGAAATTGCTTAAGAAATAGATTTCTATAATTATTTAGAATAGCATAGAGACTAGCATCTAGAAAATAACATAAAAAAATCTAGAAAAATGTAATCTAGTATTATGCTAGAAAAATCTAGAAAAATGTAGTCTAGCACCATGCTAGAAGAATCTAGAAACATTTAATCTAGCACCATGCTAGAAAAATCTAGAAAACTCAAACATCTTTAGATATGTATAAATAGGAAGCCTAGCTTCCATATGTAATAACAACAAGAAATAACAATTACAAAAAGCAATAAGCTTTTTCTATTCAATCTATCTACTAGTGTCCCATATTTCTTTTTCTCAATTAAACTCATTATCAATTGTTCCTCCTATTCATCAATCAAACCAAAAATATCCATCTATTCAACCATAAAAAAACTAACAATATCTTAAAAAAATAAAAATAAATCATTTCGACAACGATGAGTAGCACATTTCTAAACTCAACGAAAGTGTACATGTTTGCAAGCTTTAAATACAGTTTGCCAAAATGTATAAACATTCGCTTAACATATATCACATGTTAGAATCTTTGTTAGTTGCTTCATCTTTGCCCAATTCTAACAATGAAATCGTCATTCTTTAAAATCTTTAGTCTTTTGCATGCACAAATGCAACAAAAGCAACCATCTATATTAACTTATCATCCCAAAAACTGGATTAAAAAACAAAATGGGACTTTGCTGGTTATTCCCCTGTTGATTTAATTGTTCCTGCAGGTGGTTAATGCTTGCTTCAATATATAGAATTAGGGCATCCAATAATTGTATACAACATCAATCAAATAATATTTTCACACTATACAGATCTATGTATGGAAGATGTACAATGGTTGAATTAATTAACACTGAGCTGGAAACAAGAGACTGAACTATAAAGAAACCTCCAATTAACAATATGACTTTGAGGCTCCAATTCCCAATTTATACCTCGAGTGCACTGAAGTTTTCTACTCAGTTCATGGACTTCCCTGATGAAGTGTTATGTCCTGAAAGACCTGCAACCTGTTTCTCCTCCTTGGCTTCTTCAAGTTCTTTCCAGATTCAGCACCTTTTCCATTTACCAGTACAGAATTTGAGTCCTCGAATTTCAAAGCCTTCTTGGGGACTGGTGATGAACAGAAGTTATCTACTGGCTTCTGGTTTTGATTAAAGCATAGAGAACGTCGAACAGTTGGTTTCCTTGATGAAACAGCATTCTCCGGTGTACTATATTCATCTTTTAGATTAAAGAATTCAAGCTTTTGGCTCAAACTTTTCATCTGAGTCTGTAAGCGAGGACTTTCATCCATTATATTGGAGTTCAAATTCTCATTATTAAACTCTTCTTCACTGCTCCAGCCATCAAGATACTCAGCTGCTCCTCCACTTAACAGTAGTTGTTCTTCTTCTTCAACCATATCTGCCCAGCTCTTTTTTTAAAACGCAATGAAGAATCCTTGGTTGGATGTGAATTTTCGGTGTCTAGGTGGTGGAGATTATCTGCCTCACATGGGCTTTTCTCCCCTGAGCATTCTTCCTTAAGAGTTTTGCTGCCTGAAACAGGTGTATCAAATCTCCAATTCTGTCCCCCTTGAGTGGAAGTTACCGATGCTGTAGCATTATCAACAGGCATTGGCGGCTCTACAGTCAATTTTCTACTTAAATTACTGTAATTGCTTGCAGAATTCACCGGACTACTATTTTCCCAAGCACCATTCACCCTCCAAGTCCCATTCAATACATTTTTTGAAGCTGCCGTACTTTTTTATTGTAGATATCCACTATTCCCCATTGAAACTAGGGACTTTGGAACAGGTTGTACAGCTGCATCACCTTTCGCATGAGCAAAATCGCCCCATGGCCTTCTCCTCCTATCTCCACTAAATGGTGCAGGCAAGCTAGATTCCAAATTTCTCAATGCCACTTCTGACTTTCCAGCTTCATCCAAATTTCTACCTGCATGTGCTTGAAGATTTCCAGTTTTCATTGGTTGCCTGTATGTGAAATTTTCATTCGACTTGCTAACGACATCATCTTCCCATGCTCCTGCTCTCTGATCTCCATCAGTAAACCCCCATGGACATCTTGGCTGTGTAAGCGGAGATCTCAAACTTTGACTAGAAAGAGCTGGAGAACAATATGTTTTTCTATATAGAGGGCTTGATTCTGTTCCAACTGTATGAACCCAATTTTGTTTGACACCGGGAAACCCAGACCTACTTTCATCTGAGTTTTCAGAGGAATTTTGCTTCCATTTACAAAGAGACATACTCTGTTAAGAATACCTCGAAGTACTTCCCACTTTGGATGATTGGCATCTCCTATTATTATTTTCATGACCATATATGCTTTCCTCGTTCTCAAGGTGGTTAGCACAATAATATTGCCTGCGCTGTTCATCCAACAGAAAAGTATCTTCTCCATGTCTGTTGTTTTCCCACCTTATGGGAGCTGTGTACCCAGAAACATGATGCTGCCCTCCATTTTTGAAGCACTTATCATCTTTCAAGTTTGTGTTGACAGGAAATGTTAAAGATCTTGAAGTTTCTTTACAGCTATCTTCGTCATTTCTAATTGGTTTTCGCAATGATTTTTTATCTAATTCAGTCAGCATCTGGTGGGCACGTTCATAGGACTTAGCATATGATTCATCCATCAGTTTATTACCTGATGAAGCTCTAACAGCTTGAAGCAGTGATTTTGCTTCTGTCAGTCTGTTCATATACATTAAGCAGATTGCCAAGTTGTATTGTTTATTTGGATCTGGTTCCAGCAACAAAGCTTTCCTGAAAGAAATTATTAAATGTGGAACAAGTTAAGCAGCTTTTCTTCAGAATCAATAGTATGTATACAGATTATGTAATATTTAGGTCTTAAAAGAAAGTATGACAAAATCTTGCCTGTACTCTTCTTCAGCATTTCTATAATTATTCTGCTGCAGATAAGCCCAGGCCAAGTTTCCTAGAATCCTGCAATGATGAAGGACCAAAGTTAATGCCCATCCAGAATAAAGATGCAGGAAATAAGAAATAAGTAAACGAACAGGTGCAATAATTCCACCTTGATTTCTCTTGTTCAATAGTTATATGAACTTTCTTCCCCTGAGATCTTGCTATCTTTATCTTCCTTCCACCAAAAGCTAAGGTTTCGTCAATTCTTTTCAGATTGGACTGAAGCATCTCGATCTCTTCTTCGACCCCATGATCCTAAATTGTTTAGCATGATTGCAAACTAAAAAAAAAATATACATTACAGATTAACACAATTCAGCCACATATCTCCAAACATAATCCGAAAGTAAATGAATATATATTTTAATGTCCTGTTAGTGATTTAGTACTCATAAACATAGTGCATTGTCATTCATTGCTCCTGTGAATACCATGTACAGAAGCAAGCAGATACTAGAACTTAACTTTAGCAATAATGGATAGAAAACCAAACTCAATTTCTTGAATACAAAACCGATTCAGAAACACATATCTTCATGAGAATATTACAGTTAAAGACAAATGGTACTGAAGACACATTCTAAACAGAAAGTTGAAAGCTAGCATACGAAATATCGGTTATAAATCCACCTAAATCATTATTATTTGTTGTATCAATTTAATTTGCGATTACTAGATCTTGAAAATTTTCAACATCAGTAAAATTAACAGCATGAAATTTAAAAGGATGAAAAAAAATTAAAAAGGACTACAAGTTGGGGAAATCAAGTATAATAACCTGAAACAGAATTCATATAGTCTTTGTGCTAGATAACAGAAAAGTTGATCACTCGGCTAAATTGTTTTCACAGAGTATCTTGGAATCTTCTCAAGCTTATATACCAAGAGTATTAACAAGCTCGCTTCTTTTAATACCCAATTACAAAGAGATTAATCATAATTTGTTAGGCATAAGCTAACAAACTAAGGTGTCATGCTGATCTAGTTGTATCTTATAGGTGAAATAGTAATATTAACTCTAACAAAAATAATTAGAATTTGTAATGCTAATATNTGCTAATATTTAAATTGTTGCATTCTAAAAACTAAACTTTTGTGCCTTTAATTATTACTTTTTAATTAAAATGAAATTGTATATTATAAATTAACTTTATTTAGCTTATAACTATATCCATCAATTTAGATCCAATTTTATATTTTAGGCTAAAAAGAAGGGTGGAAGTGCAAGTACTTTAAAATTCAAACGGAAGTTTCTGTAAAAAAATAAGTATCAAAGTTCGATTCTTTTTCTTCTCTCAAGTTATTCTCTTATTACATTTTCAGTTGCTACAGCTCTTCCTTGCATCTCCAAAGCAACAAAATGATTCACCAAAAAGAAGAATAGCAATAAAATTAAACAACAGTCTTGTTCCCATTCTTCATTCTGTTTTTTTTTTTCCATTCTAAAATATATATATATAAAATGTCCAGCATAAAACTCTTGTCACATGGGCTCATGAAGCGCTCATTTTGTCTTTTCTTTTTGGTGAATGGTGAATGGTCAAATTTTATTTCTTTTTCATTAATTCGCATTTTCCTAAGTCTTTATGAATATAGTCCTACAGCTATAATTATTAAATGATTAATCAAACTTATTTATAGGTTGAAAACTTTTTAAGCTTTGCTAATCATTTTTTTTCCCTTAAGTGGCCATTGACAATGACAAATTACATTTTAAAATTATCATATCAAATATATATGTATACATATTGTTGGAGGTATTTTTGGCCAACGGGCTTAATACCCTACTATTTGGGCAATGAATAAATACCCAATTATTATGGTGGGCCAGGCACCCATTGCAAACAAAACCCTAAGCCCAAGGACCAATGGGAGTAGGGCTAGGTATCACTCATCTAAGGGGGGTATTTTAGGGTTTGAATCTTAGCCATCGAAAATGGGAATAAAAAGGAAAAAGACAAAGAAAGAAGGGGATCACTTTTTGACTTTGGGAAACCTAGGAGCCGCGATTCTTAGATCTCTCCCACCAAAATTCTGTCTCATCCGAGTTTCCCCATGCATCGCTAGGCAGAGGCGGCACTGTTCACAGATTCGGCCAAATAGTACCACCGGAGCCTAAAATCCTCCTTTGGACCGATTTCTTCACCCTTTTTCCCCTTATTTCCATGCTATTTTAATATTATTTATCTCTCAATGGCTGACTTAAGCATCGGAGGGGAAATGCCGGTCACCACACCGGCGCCCCTTTGACTGGTTTTTATTTATTTTACAGGACTTGGTTGTAGCTTCAGGGACGTGGAGACAGCTTTCAAAAAATCGCCACAACACATATAAGTATAAAAGAAGATACTATTACGAGGATGTATACAATAGAGAACTAAAATCTCTATCAGGTCGTCAATAACATTAATTACTTTACGTAATGACATTACTTTATGTATATAGATGCTACCAAGATGAAGAATTGCAAAGAATATAAAATTTAGAGGAACTTTATGTAAAATACGTATACAATACTGTAAGTTCGTAAAAGTTTAAACTAAGGTTTTTGTGTCTATATATTTATTTAAAAATTAATGCATTGCTGTCCAAAAACAAGTAACGCATTGACTTGAGTCTTGGGAAATAGGACAAATGAAAGACGACTTCGTCAACTTATGAACATTAATTTCCACTCTTTCTTCTCAGCTCGTATGCGAACCCTCGCGACCCTATGCCAGTATACGTGATTGAGACGACCACGTCAACAAGCAATAAGTTCCTCTCTTCTTCCCAAAGGCTCCGTTTGTTTGCTCGGATAAGGGAACCAGACTAGCTTTCAAATCCGGTCCTCTCCCTTATCCGTTGTTTGGCGGGCCGAGGGACTCGGATTAGCCAATCCGTTTCCCATATCCTGTTCTCCCACTTATGCCATAGGCGAATCCTGCCGAAAGACCCCGTATAGATCAAGCAGACTGGGATTGCTTCCTTCTACCAAGCTGTGCCCGTGTTTTCAATCGACGCGCAACATTCACAGAGTTTCTCCCCCTCTTCCAACAGATATGCGATGATCCTTCGGTAACCCTGCTCCCCTGCCGTTTCCAGCAGATCGACGACGGTCCTTCGCACCATATAGAGGGATTTTGAGGTTAGTCGATTTTAGGGATTTTGAAAGGAAGACAACCAGCTACTCAACTTTTCTGATTTTGTTCGAAATTTTTTTGCTTTCAGGTCCGAATCTGCTTCGGCTGCCGTCCTCCTCTTCGTTCGCCGTCGTCCTCCAGTCCAGTTCGTGACCGTCCATATTCTGCACCGCCGTGCAGTCTCAGACCAGTGCTTCCGCTTTTTCTACTTCTTCGCTGATTTGTGTAGCCGTCTATGGGTCTCGCCGGTGTGGTCAGTGATGATGAGGGATCGAGTTCAAGAGTTGAGAATCCGGAGAAAGACTGTAGGAAAATTGGTTAGCTTTAGCTTTGCAAGAAAGCTATGGGGGAGAGCATAATCGTGTCTTTTGGGACTGGTTGTGGGAAGACCCATATAGCTGTTCTTCTTATATACGAGCTAGGGCACTTGATGCGTAAACCCCAAAAGTTTCTTACACCCACGGTGGATCTGGATCAACAGGTGATATGCTTTTTATTGGTTTGAAATGTTATGAATTTTATTTATTTTGCACAGATTTTTTGATATTTTAACTTTTTAAATCGGAGATTGGAATTGTAGTCTATCAAATTAGTGTTGGAGTTTTGCTCTGCCACAAAATACAGTATGCTTGAAGCAATTCTGGTTGTGTCCTGGTGTTTTTCTGATTCCAAGCTCTTTCTGGTATTATGGCTTTTGATTTAGTGGGTCTAGACAATTTTACCACTATGTTTTGTTTTTCTTTTTAACTTTTGGGAGTGAGGGATTTGAACTTAGGCTCTCTACTTGTGTGGTCAACTCTTTCTGAATTTTCCATTTTTCATAGTTTTCATGTGCATCTGTTGTTTGGTTGTTATTTTTTCCTTTCTACTTGCTTTTCTAATGTATTTCATCTTGATGCATTTCAACTTTAATTACTTTTATAGTTGTTACTTTTCCCTGGGGGAGGTTGAAGATGCAGCANAAAATTTATAACAAGAATAATATTTATTTAAAATAAAATAATTTTATCTATAATAAAATAATATATTTTAAAATTTTATTGAATTCAAAAGTTTTAATCTAGTCTATTTATAAGATCGAGGTTCATATAACTTTTTTTTTTCTTTTTTTTTTGTTATATAAATTTATACAGCTATTCAGCGATTTCTTAAATTAGTTTCAAAATCAGAAAATTGTGAAAGTTGACATTCACTTCATTCAAGAAAAATCTTGAGTGGTAGAAGATCACGATTTGAAATATTTATATTCTATGTGAAACACTTTGGCTTCATATTCTCCCCTGTTTTTTATTTCTTATAATACACTAGTCCCTGCCAGACAAAGCATTACATATCTTGATACTTCATCTCATGATCTTTAGCCACTACAACCAAATATTCCAATATTTGTCTAATTATTTTTTGGTGAATATGGAATGCATTAAAAGCACAAAAGACCTCAAAAAAGAAGATTACATAGCCCCTCCCAATATATCTTGGCAAGTAATCTTAGTGAAAAGCAACCCTCAAAAAGACCTAATGCCTAAGCAGATGCTGTTGCAAAAGATACTTTGCTTAAGTCTTTAGAGTTTTCTTTTGATGTTGTTAATTTTAATTCCAATATTTGTCTAATTATGAACTTTGAAGATTGAAACATTAATGTTGCAGCCAGATAAGCTGCTATATAAGCTTGTGGACAGATGGTAAAGTCAGTGTGTATTGGTGGTTGGTGGAGTTAGGAAAAATTAATTGATTTTTTTAGGACATTGGTAATAGCCACACACATCCATATTCCAATTCTAAAAGGCTTGATTCTTCCTTCTTCATCTTTTTCTCTTTTTTCTTTCTTTCTTTTTCTCCTCTTTAAAATAAAGGTATTGGAGCAAGGTGGCATTCCTTATTAATATAAATGACAAACAATCCTCAACCATATTAACAATAAAAGGTTTTATTAAATATCTAAACAGATAAGGCCAGACACAATTATATCTTAGGTAAAAAGAAATAATAATAATAAAAGTAAATTAAGAATGATAAGTAAGGCTAACAAATTGACATGACTACTCAAAAATCAATATGTTTCCTCCCAAATCAGAGAACCAACTTAAATAATTAAGATGGCAGAAATTTCAAGTCCAACTAAATTAAGATTTTTTTGAAGAGGAAAAGAAAAGGAAAAATAAAAATAAAAATGAAGGAACATATGATCATCCACATTGACATTGCTATTGTACAATTCATTTCAATTTTAATCAAGCAGAAAAATGGCAATGGAAATCCCATAAATAGTTTTTATTTAAAAATAATTCACTAAGGTTCTTTTGAATGAGGCATATGGGTATTCTTTCGATCAGCCACTAATTCTGGGCATGTGGATGCAAAAAGGGATCAAAATGCAGACCAATGGAGGATATCAAAGGCACTCCTCTTGATTCTTTGATTCTGATTCTCACAATTTGGCCATGGACAACTGCCTTTTCAAGCCTATGAAGCCTCTTATACCCCACTGTGGTTCCTTTTGCTACATATTTACCATCCACATAAATTTCGTGCTGTTTGATCCTCTGACCAAGCCCAATTGCTTCTTGTATCCTAATAACATTGAATCTCAGCTCTCCATCTTTGCTTCTTAATTCAATCCAATGGTCCTTTTTTCGACCACCATCACTTGGAGCCCAATAAGTCCACAAATGGTCACTATCTATCACCTTCTCTGGTCCAAAACCACCTATTTTGCCCCCCCTTTGGCTACTAGACTTAATGGTACATTTCTCTGCCAAATTAGTAGAGAATACGGTGTCAATTGCGCTTCTAAATTGTTTCAGTCGTTGAACATCCACTTGCGATATAAGCCCCATTTTGTTAGGAGGCACATTGAATAGTAGCAAACAATTTCTTCCTACTGAATTGTAGTAAATTTCAAGTAGTTGGGTTAGACTCTTTGGCGATTCTGACTTGTGCCAAAACCATCCGGTTCTGATCGAAACGTCGCACTCTGCTGGCAACCAATCTCTCCCATATGGATCACCGGTGCTGAGATATCTGCATTATTGGAAGATGATATTTGATAATTAGGATGGTATGTATATCTATTGGGATGTCACATTTATCTAAAATCCTTTCCAAAATTAATGCTTACAATATTTAGTAAAGTAACCCACAACAAATGAATAAATAAAAAATAAAAGTTGGGGAAGTGAGTTTTGTTATCTGTAAAATACAGTGTGTCATGCTTATATGATAAAAAAAATAAAAATAAAAAGAAGAAGAAGAAAGAAATTAAATATCATTATCATTTTTCTTAAACTTACTCTTCAATGCTTGCGTTTCCGATTGATAGTGAGGTCCGATTGATGGTGGACCAAGAGGTGGTTCCGGCGAACCCTTTCTCATTGCCGACCCACCTAACATCAGGTCCGGCGTCTGAGAATATATTGATGGAGTCCTGCAATTCCCTCGCCATAGCCATCCAATCGGGAAAGTAATAAGTCATGTTTGTTGCATTTTTACCCTTTGCCCCATCGAACCAAATTTCTCTTACACCCCCATATCTAACAATAACAAACCAATAAATAAATCAATAATTGAACTTTATCTTATAAAAGTAATTTCATCATTTTGGACTTAATTGCTCTGGTCCTTACTTGCTTAAAAGCTCCTGTAGTTGAGCCAAGTAGTACTCGTTGTACGATAAATCATGGCCGTATCTTGAATCGTGTAGATCCCACGGCGAGAGATACAGCCCCACGTCGATCCCATAGGCCTTAGCAGCATTGACGAGCTCTTGAACAACATCACCGTGACCATTTTTCCAAGGGCTTTTTACAACAGAGTGGTCAGTGTATTTAGAAGGCCATAGGCAGAAACCATCATGGTGTTTTGCAGTGAGGATCATCAATGATATCCCAGCATCCGCTGCGGTTTTGGCCCACTGGGTTGCGTC
Organism: Ochetophila trinervis; assembly: GCA_003254975.1. Lineage (NCBI taxonomy): Eukaryota > Viridiplantae > Streptophyta > Magnoliopsida > Rosales > Rhamnaceae > Ochetophila > Ochetophila trinervis. The sequence goes on along the minus strand of QANX01004272.1, from coordinate 10,279 downwards.
CAGCCCCACCGGGTTGAACAGGGCCGGGCTTTCATGCCCGGTTCCCCATTCGGAGTCGGTGAATGTGTTTACTCCGAAGTGGAGGAACATTATGAGCTCTCTCTGTTGCCATTTCAATTGGGAAAATGTTGGAAGTGGGAGGATTGGCAATGGAGGTGTTGGTATTTGCTCGGGACTAGAAATGGCTAAGCTAAATAGGTGAGAAAGTGTAATTAGGCACAATGAGAACCATGGATAGGACATCATGTCCTTGCTGTTTGGTTCTTTCTTTTTGCTATGTGTGTGTATATATATCTCTCTATAATGAAATGAACAATGAGCTCCATGTGGGTGTATAAAAAAACAAAGAGAAAATCTTTTCTGGGTGGGAGGAAAAAACAGAGTTATGGATTTGCAAAGATAAATTAAAGATCATTTCAAAATTCCCAAAAAAAAAAAGAAAAGGAAAATAATGAAAACGTCGTAATAAGTAAGTCATTCCTAGTACAAAGAAGCAATAAAATAAATTAAATTTCGATTCTTTAAGAAAAAAAAATTTTAAAAAAATAGATGCATTTAAATTGAAAAAAAAAATTGAAATTGGAAAAAAAAAATTTAATGGGAATTGAATTTACTTTTGACGTTCCAGTGATAAGAAGTTGCAAATAGGGGTGTCCTTCCTACAACAATGGGAATAAAACTTGATGGGGGACCAAAAGATAAAAAGGTAAAGCACCCGTGCAAAAGCCAAATGGGAAACAGAGACAGACGGCAAGCTAACTTTTGATTGGGATTCTGTTTGCTTTCTCTTTTAAATCTTTTTGGATTTTGTTTTTGGGTGAAAATTCTTTATGGGTATTAGCCGGTATGTTTTTTTTTTTTNGTGCAAGATTTGGTGGTCTCCTTTGTGCCAGTAGCACTCAATCAAGAGTATTCCAGCCTATATACTTATCTGAATTTGACTGAAAGTGAATTTTATTGATTGAAAATAAAGATTACAAGATTTTAACTAGTTTACTTACATAAATTCAAAAACTGTGAAAACTAGAACTGAAAATTGAAAATATAAATAACTTTCTCTCCAAAACTCTCTTGATTTTTCTCTAGGAAATTTTTTTTGATGCTTAGCTCTTCTAACTGAGGCTTTATATAGGCGAGTTTCCTTACTGTAGCTTCATGCATTTTCTTTTGGTGAATAGCCATGTTCTTACTCTTGTCAGTGAATCTGCTTTTACTTTAGGTAAATCTGTTTTTACTTTTCTCTATCAGGGTATCTGCTTTTACTTTGAGTAAATCTGTTTTTACCTTTTCTGTCGGGGAATCTGTTTTTGCTTTCGGTGACTTGACTGATGAAGGCCTTAATCATCACCAAGATCGAATGGACTGAAGTCATATGGATCCAGACTGTCTTCGTAATCGGCCCAATTGATTTTTTCTTTCTTCTTTTCTTTGATTGATTGTGGAGATGAAGCTTCAGATTCTTCATTGGATTCTTTTAACTGGGAAGCCTGCTGAAGTAATTGTTTCGCCATCTGAATTAGTTCTTTCTTGGTCTTTGACTGAGATGATGATGATGACTGAATAGTTTCTTTATTAGTTGGCTCAGAGGGGAATTCGAGTAGAACTTGACTGGATATTCTATCTATGTTGAATTTATCCCATCATTTTACTGAATTAGATCTCCATACTAGATCATCTTCACTGGCATAGGACCATTTGAATATCCAAGGGATTTTATATTTGGACATGAATACCAATGTCCCATGAATTTTTCTTCTTGTTTGGAAGGCTGGTATTTACTAAGAAAATATTTATAAGTTTCTTGAAGCTTGATTGGGAAGTGAGGATGTTCGAAACCGTGATCAGACCACCATTGGAAGAACCAACTTGGAAAGTTCTTTCTGAATTTGTGGTCCCAATTGATGAACCACAAGTGACTGAATAACTCATTCTGATAAAGGAAAACCTTTTCTCAGGCATCAATATAATCATAATAAGTAAATGACAATTCCTCTATTGTTTTGAATGTGGCTGGAGAAGTATCCCATTCGTATAAATTTAAAATTTTATGGATAGTTAACTTATGGTATAATAATTTTTTATCTGGACCATAGATTGGACTGATCTGGACTGACTTGGTTTTTATCAAAATATTTGTGTAGAATCTTAAAGTTTTACTTGGGTGACCTGGTACATAATGGAAGTTAAGTGGAAAGAATGCTTTGGCTAATTGATTCGGATTTTTTTATTTTTTCATGGACTGTTTTAATATAAAACAAAGAATAACTTGATATTGGATGATAAGGTGATTGAGGTTGTCTTTGACTTAAATGTGTAAAAGGTTGACTTAGAGTTACTGCATATGGGTCATATGAAGTTACTAAGGTTGACTGGTAATTTGGCGTTATTGGGTCCATTGTTGTAAATAGGTTAGAATTGGAAATTGGTTTAGGGGATTCTAATTTAACTAACTGCTGTTTTGATTGACTAGGGGTTGATGACCCCAACGTTGGTTGACTAGGGGTTGATGACCCTGGTTTACTGGTTGATTTCTTTCTCTCTGCCATGATCCTTTCCCTGTAGAAACTTTCGGGTTAAAAAATCATGAATATTGTTTTTATCTCCTTGAATATACTCAATATTAAAATCAAAAATACTTAATATGGATTGCCATCTGGCAAAAATTTATTTTGAAGCAATGTTTTTAACATCTTNTTAATTACTAAGATTAAATGATGAAATAAAAGATAAATGAATAAGTAAGTTATCAAAAGATTTTAATTATTTAAACCATTTATTTTTTTATTTATCATTTAATCTCAGTCATTGAATTTTATACATTGATATATATATATATATATATATATATATTTTTGAAGCTCAATTACTCATTTCATATTATTGCATATTAGCTATGAGAATTGTGTAGTCTAAGGATGGCAGGTGAAACTTGATTATTCTGGAGAATATTTTTCATCTGGATAATGTTAAAAATATTTTAGGCATATTTGATTAATGCTAAGATTTGTGATAAGTTGGTGTGGCTTCCGGAGAAGTTAGATAAGTTTTTGATTAAGTCTGTCTACCACCTGCTTTATTCATTGAAGGCTTTCTCAAGCCAATGGTGGAACTTTCTCTGGTCATCTTCACTTGATGAACATTTGAAGTTTTTTTCTTTGGAGGCTTGCTAATAAGGGAATTCCTACACTTTTGTGGCTTGATGACCATCATTATGCTTGTGATTGCAATTTTCTATCATCTTCTCTTCCCGTTCAATGTTTTCTGAAAATGAATAAAAAGTTATAGCAAAGTGTGGTACATGTCAAAGGCACTGTGACACCCAAATTAGCTAAAAAAATAAGATATATTTGAAAATTTAAAGAGTCATTATTGTCTATATATTTCAGCTTTCGCCTATTGCTTATACCATTGGTATTAATTCGTATATTTTATGAACTTATAATTGTCCATTGAATGCTCTTGATGATTAATTTCTATAATTGTCTTAGAATTAATTGTGTTATAATTGGCGCTTCACTTCCTTATAGCACGTGTTAGAACGTTTCGTAATTAAATTTTGGGCTTCCTAGACTCGTGTTCAAGATACCTCAGAAACCTTTTTTTATCCATTTATGGCTCAGACTTTCAAGCCCAAAAATCCACATGGTACGCTCGTAATTTTAAATTAACTACAAATGTCTGATACATTAATCTCTCCCTCGGAATCTTTAATGACTTCATTAACTCAAAGGTCTCAGTATTTGTACCTCATTATGGAAGACATCTAAAATTCATCATCGGAACACATTCAAGACTACTCTTTGGATATAAAAATAGTATCCATAGTGCTCCTATTTGCATTCTCTGTCCCCATGGTTGTGGGTTTCTTGGGTCGGATGTTCATCTCTTCTTCAAATGTCACGTGCCCGGACACTTTGGTTTGCTTCTCAATAAAATATTAGATGGAAGAGTATCTTCCCTGATAATTTGATGGACTTTTTGGCATGTTTGATGCCCTCTGATGTTTTCTTATTTGTGCATAAGGATGATGAGGCTAGTTTTTTGTTGTTTGTTGCTTTGCCGTTGAATCATGTTAAGGAGGTCAAAAATGGCCTTGTTTTAAAAGAGAAAGCTTTCCAGCTAGAGATTAGATTGCAAGTATTGAATCACAAGTTTTGAGAGTTTAAAGACTCTCAGGGTTTGCCTTCTTCTACTGAGTTAGAGTCTCGTGGCCCCCTCGCACTCTTTGGAGCCCTCCCATTCATGGCTTCATCAAGTTGAATTATGATATGGTGTTAAAATTTGGAGGAGTCACTGCCTCTGTGGTTACTAGAGATAGTAATGGGAGAATTTATAGAATGCATGTGTTCAAGGATCATATTAGCATCCCAGCAGCTGCTGAATATTTTGGCATATTGAAAACAATTCAAGTTACTTGTCTTGGAAGGTGGAAGAACGTGGTTTTTGAAAGTCATGATAAAGCTATGATGCAAAACTTGAATGAGGAGGTTCTGGATTTAGCTCACTAGCATGTGGCTACTTATTAGTTCTATTAAGTCTCTTTGTAACTCTTACTTTTTTTTCTTTTTCTTGTCTCCAAAAGCTTGTAATGTTTTAGCTCATGATATTTGTTGTTGGGAAGCTCGTTCGGGTTTTGTTGATTTTATCTCTCTGTTAGATTTGCCTAGTGTTGTTTCTCATTGTATGACTCTCGGACTTAGTCGCCAGGCCAACCTTTGATGTCTACAGATGTATAATGATAATTGTATATGCTAGCGGATACTACAAATATATTGTCAGAAACATGAAAAACTAAATTTGTTTTAAACTAAATTTTAGAAGTTGCAGTCATAATTAACCCTAGACTAAATTCAAATAACTGTCCCCCTAAGAAAGAAATAGCTATCAAATTTGCACATCATTTAAAAAAAAAAAAAAAAAATTATATGTAGTAGTTAGTCTAGTATCATTAACGTAGAAATTAGCATATTTTATAAGTTTTTGAATTTATATAAATGATATAAAATAACAATTATATATAATATATTTTATTTTACCATTGTACAGTATGTCAAATTTGCACATCATTTTTCAGAAAAAACTTTTATATGTAGTGGATAATCTAGTCACTAACGGAGAAAGTGGCATATTTTTACAAGTTTTTGAATTTACATAGATGATAGTGTAATAATTATATATAATATATTTTATTTTACCATTGTATAATATTGTATATCATTTTGAGTTTTTAAATTTATAGAGATTGTTGTACCTTTTACAAAAAAAATTAAATCTGATAAATTTTAATACAATATGATAATACGATACGAATATACATAAAATTTTAAAAATATATATTTAATAACAAAATTTAACAAACTGAATTTAAATAAATAAATTTTAATATGAATAAATAAAATATAAACATAAAATTTGATTTAATATGATAAAAATCTACACATATTTTTAAAAATTTAAATTTATATATTTTAGTAAAAAAAATTACAAAATTATATTTTTATTGAATAAATTTTAACATAAATACAGATCTATAAAATACTTTCCCTTATATTACCAAAAAAATAAAATACTTCCTCGTATCTGCTGCTGTTTTTTTACCTCATGTCCTTCACATGACAAAGCCATAATAAATCAACCGTTCACTTAGGCGAGTCTAGCTAGCCATAGAAAAACTCAACCATAATCAGGTGATTTTACTGGTAAATATTTAGAACATATTTAATGCTATTTTTAAAATAAAAATATAATTTTTTATCATTTTTAATTGTATTTTTTATAATTATTTTTTATTTTATATTTTTTTTATAAACATAGATTCATAGTTTTTTATTTATTTATTATTTCTATATCAAAATAATATTAAAAAATTATAATTAATATATTTAATTATAAATATGTCTAAAAAATTATAAAATAATAAATAAAATTTGATATAGAAAATGAATTTAGCTTTTTACCGTTAAAGAGTCAATTTTTATTTTTTATTTTAAATTTTTATTTTAAACAGTCTATTGAAATAAAAAAAAATTATAATTTTTAAAAATAAAAAATAAAAAATTTTTAAAAATTCATTAGAAATGCTCTTCCCTAAATATTTTTTGAGACTATTCGATTAAATACTTTTTAAAACTATAAATTCATTGCATTACATGTAAATTTTTTTTCCTTTACTAAAAAAAAATAATCGGGTAATTTCCAAAAGTTAGTTCTCAAATTCTCCACCAATAAAAGTAATCGATCTTTCTCAATTTTCTTTTTGTTGAATAATTGATCTTTCTCAGTCACAAAATCTAAAATGATGCAATATCCTGACACATATTGAAAACAGAAGTTTGACTGACATACCACAGTATGTATGACCGTCGAAACTTTCAATTTCCCCGGGCTTTAATTTTATTACTTTTACTTTTCTGGTCAATAATTTATTTCCTTCACTGCTTGATTATAAGCCTCTCACCTGTCCACTGCAAAACTTTCGTTTCACCATGCGCACTCTCTCTCATTTATAAATGTTTGAAAATTCATACTATGTCACTACTGTTTTTGTCCTCCTCCATCTGTTTTTTCTTCTTCTTCTTCTTCTCTTTATCTAATGGAATCTCTTCCCTACAGAGACTGCAACCGTCGTTTCAGTATCATTGGAGCTATGTCATTTGCTTTCTCTTCAAGGCAACTTCTTTCAACTTTCATGAAGTTTAACGTTTTCGTTCTCGTACTTGTAGTATTCTCTGAAGCATTATTTGTCCTGCATGTCAACTGGGTTACCATTTGTCATATCTTTCTCTTATTATCTAGTTTTTTAGTATCCTTCTTCATTCTCAAACATTACTTCTTAAAGCGTTGTCCTGTCTATTTGGTAGATTTCTCATGTCTTAAACCACCGAGCTACTGTGAAGTCCCATTCTCTAAGTTTGTTGGAAATGCCTCCATGATTAAATCTTTTGACAGTGAGAGCATAGCTTTCATGGCCAAAATCCTTACTTCTTCAGGCCTAAGTGAAGAAACTTATCTCCCTCCAGCTTTACACTGCATTCCACCAGAAACCCATTTTCAAGAATCCATCAAAGAGGTCCATATGGCGCTCTTCCCCGTCATGGATGATCTTTTCGCCAAATCTAAGCTCTCTCCTCGCGATATTGATATACTCATCGTAAATTGCAGTGGCTTTTGTTCTTCTCCTTCTCTCTGCTCCATTCTCATAAACAAATACGCCATGAGAAGCGACATCAAGAGCTACAATCTCTCTGGCATGGGCTGCAGTGCAAGCGCTCTGAGTATCGATTTGGCTCAAAATCTTCTTAAAGTCTATAAAAACTCAAATGCCTTTGTCCTTAGCACAGAAATTTTATCGAACAGTTGGTACGCAGGAAATGAGCGTCCCAAATTGCTCGTTAACTGCCTCTTCCGTATGGGCAGTGCTGCGATCTTGCTTTCGAACAAAACAGAAGCCAAGAAATCTTCAAAATACGAACTGGTTCGAACACTGAGAACGCAGAGAGCCTTTGACGACAAGGCTTATCTTTCCGCCATACGTGAAGAGGACTCGAACGGAAGACTTGGGTTTACTCTAAACCGGGATTTACTGCACGTCGCCGGAGAAACTCTCCGTTCGAACATCGCCGTACTTGGGTCGTCGATCTTGCCGCTTACGGAGAAGTTCCGGCACGGGGTTTCGATCGTCCGGAAAACACTCATCGACAAGTCGGAGGAGATTTACGTGCCCAATTTCAAGACGGTGACACAGCATTTCTGTTTGCCAACTTCAGGGAGACCAGTGATAAGGGAGATAGCAAAAGGTTTAAAGCTTGGAGATAGAGAAATGGAAGCAGCTTTGATGACACTGCACAGGTTTGGAAATCAATCTTCTTCTTCGCTTTGGTATGAATTAGCATACTTGGAAGCCAAAGAAAGAGTGAGAAACGGCGACAAGGTTTGGCAGATTGGAATGGGAAGTGGGCCTAAATGCAATAGTGTTGTGTGGAAATGCGTAAGGCCTATAGTTGGGGAGTACAAGAAAGGCCCATGGGCCGATTGTATCCATCAGTATCCAAATGTAGCCATATATCAAGGAATTTAAATTACTTTATGCTCTCATTATCTTCTTTATTTTTTATTTTTCTGGATGAGTAAAAAAAATACACTTTCTAATAGTATGCATCGCGTCATATTCTTAGTAATAACAAGTATGTTAAAACTTTTCAAGCAAAAAAAAAAAAACAAGTATGTTAAAACTCGATGTAGACGGCTTTTTTATTGTTATGCTATCATTTTTTGTGGTTCATCTTCAACTTTATGTAGAGAGCTTTTGTGAATTGATTTACGATGTTACTTATCTTTTATATTTTACGAATTTGAAGTTCCATATTAATCTTTTTTTTCTAGTAATTTTTTTTTTTGGCACTGTGATCACTCTATACGTTTTATTATATTATTTATTTTTTACATGCTTTTGAGTTTTGAATTTAAAAGCTCACTTCCTTTGATTGAGATGTTTCACATTTTCTTAGATTAGCGCTCACTTTGTCTTCCAGATCATCTAATAAAATGGCATTACTTAGTTACTCTCGCTAGGAAGAGAAGGGAATCTAGGGGAAGTGGAAAGGAAAATTACCTGCTTTCTTCAAAGTTTACAGCTAATTCTAAAACTAAAATTTTTTTAAAGTACCATTTAAAATGATTATACTAAAATAATTGGATTTGTAAATGAGTATATAAAATAATATTATTTGTATATTATTCCTAAACAAAACNTATTTTATAAATAAAATAATAATTTTTACGAATAATTTTTACTTTATTTATAAATAATTTTATTTTATTTACGAATAATATTATTTTATTTATAAATTTATTTATTTTAGTTGAACTATTTGAATAGTTGTACTAAAAAAACCCCTAAAGCTAATGTGGATACATGGATTCAACTGCTAATGTACATAAACTTTATTTTTTCTTTTTAGTGAAAAGATGTCAAATTTTAAGAAGAAACTTCGTGAATTTTCAATTTTGAGACTCAAATATTAATTTGAAGCGTACCTACAATCCTTTGTTATGTTATTTTAAGGATGGATGCCATGTTGTTTACACTTTTTTTTTTTTCAAACAATGCTGGAGACAATGATAAAAATATCGGTATCGACGGAACTATCGAAGGTTTAAAATATAGAAATATCGATGAAAATATCGATAGAATATCAATATCGATAAAAAAATGAAAGAAATGATGAAAATTTATAAAAAAATATGGAAATTTTTTATAAAATTTCAGGATATACTTATTTATTAGATACCTTATCAATTTAACTATAAAAATTGAAAAAATATTGAGTAGAAATCATATTTATTATAATTAAGAGGTTTATAATACTCGCTGATAAAAACAAAAATGTTATTAATTAAGTAATGAATTATTCATTAATCATAATAATAATACAAGTACATGATTACTTAAATATAAGTCAATACCAAATATAATTTTTTGGTGGTTGAAATTTTTCACTTTCTTTTTCATCCTCATTTCTAGTTATGTATTGAGAAAAATATTGATCAAAAGGCACATCTCCTTGATAATTTTTCATATAATTGTTAACATGCCAACCATATGGGCATAATATTTCATGTGATTGTCTTTGCTGATAGTCATAACTACTAGCTCCTGATGGTTGAGTTTGAGAATGTATCCATGAGTTATTACTTAATGACATTCCATAACCATCCATGAAATAAGGGCTATAGTCACCTTCAATCCTCATTGATCCAAAATTTATAAAAAAAGATTATTTTCTTGTTGTGATATTCTCATTGTACCCCTTTCTCTGCGTGTATAATTTTGTCCTATAGCACCAATTCTTGGTCCATCTTCTCTACTTCCATGATCCTCATCTTGAGTTGCATGAGTGTAATATTCTTCACTTATGAATGGACTCAATCTCTGTTGAATTGGTCACTATCTTTCGTAACCACTTCTAACTTCACTAGTACATCTATTGATATCGCCACTTAAGCCAGAGTCGCTATCAATAGTTGAAAATTCTGAACCTGTACTTTTGGAAGGGGCTGAAGCACTAGGAGTTCTAGTTGGCTGTCTCATAAGGTTTTCAAAAGAATCAGCACTACTAGAGTCTACTTCTTCAGCAATTACTCTTTTATTTTTGTCATTGTTCTTTTTTTATTGTAGACTAAATGATATATGTCCGATTCTTTTACGTGAGCAATTATATTGGTAAAAAAAATAATTACAATATAAAAAAAATAATACAATTTATAATTGTAGATAATT